>JALIZH010028638.1:0-167128 GCA_030522465.1 Rhipicephalus appendiculatus | reverse complement strand
GTTTTGCCCGAGGTGTCGGACACTTTTCATCGGGTCAAGCATGGCTTGACGTTTACTCAATAGCTTGCTTCAGAAGGGCGCCGGCAACTTTCAGATGTAAAGATCGGCTTGTCGCATTCCCAAGGTTTCTGGACCTGTAACCCGCGCTACCACAAACCTTTGCTGCCGTTCAATTTGGCCCATTCTTAGACTGTAAAGTGAGCAATTGCCTGACTCATTTTATAATCTGCGCTCCAAAGTCTTTCAATCACGCAGCCTCAATCAGTTTGTGCCAATAAGCGGAAAGGCTGCGGTTTTCAGGGTATCCGGAAACCGTTCTGGTGGCCACTATGGAGTCGTTGTTCCAGAAATTGAAGGCAAAGAGGAGGAGCAAGGAAAGACAGGAGATCGCAATTAGGTACCAGGTACTCACGTAAATACGAAATATGACGCACGACCTCAAGAGGGTCGCGACTAAGCACAATGTCCCTGTCGTCATATCAGCGCCGAACAAGCTGTCGAAGCTTTGTGCGCGCATAGCTGGTCAGATAAAAAAGAAAGTGCCTAGTGAAAAAAAGCCCACCTGGCCCTGCAGGGATTGTGCGGAGGGGGATCGTGCATGAGTTGCCACTGAGCTGCGAGAAACCCAATATCGGACGTGCGAGTTGGTGTGTCAACGACATGGCACGGGAGCGTGAGGTGTCGCTAATAATTGATCAGCGCGCATCATCTGGAGCACTGCGCGGAGTGCTACTGTGTGCCTCTGCTCTCTGAACTGAAGGTACTAGGCCGCCGCAGACGCACCGTGGCACGCGAGCTTTTGGACAGACAAATAGCCTTAGCCAAACATCGATATTTTTGCAGGTTAGCAAGCTTCAGTTGGTTGAGCGCAATTTATGATAAGGCTTTGTCATCTTTCTCACTTGATGTGTCCACAGGCGCGCCTGCGGTTTACTCAGCTTGATATTCTCATGTTATTTCCGAATAAAACCAGTTGGTAGTCAGCTCTCGTGTAGTCGTCTTCTCTTCTTTCGCCTCGTCCTTTCGGGCTCAGATCCGAACCCACAATCTTCGAATTCAATGGTTGCTGGTACGGATCCCACCAAGAGAAGGGGTGATTTGTGTTCTAGTTTAATTCCTTTCAATTTATGTCATAGTTATAACACTACAGTTAAACACCCTCAAATATAGTTTCCTAAGCTTTCCTTGGCTGAGTTGTGTTTTGCATTCATTGCGTTAGGACTTCATTTGAGTGAGTTCGCAATTGCAGTGGCCAAGTTGGTACCAATGGCAGCGACCTTCTGATGTGAACTAATGAAGCGAATGTTGCTAATGTGGTCCTCATGAACTGAGAAACACACGTAGTCGATTCCTTGCGGCTACCAATAGGTCTTTTTGTCCTAACGCGTTGCACAAACCAACATGGTGAAGCGGCGCACTGTGCAAGAAGAGAAAGTATGGTTTGTGTTTCATTGAAAATTTGGCATTAAAGCAGTGATCGCACCTTGTGTCAAGCATTGGCTTATTCTGTCAATATCTCACGTAAAAACGTGGAGAAGGTGTTCTAGGAAGAAAAGACAATTGTTTTGCAAATCACATGATTTCCAAAATCCAGACATCACCTGAATTGAGCACCTTCAAAAAAAAAATGTTCCAGGGAACGCTTAGGATTTTCCGTGTTGATAAGTAGTGCTTGACTGCTTTAGTAGCTGAGGTTCTTCCGAAACAGAGCCACACAAGTGTTCTGAACAAAGGAGCGCTGTATATGCAGAAAAAGGATAGTAATCGCTAAATGGCTGGATGAACGTCAAGACATGCTAATAGCTGGTATTACAAGATTTTAATGTTTATTTTTGTGTCGCCATTTAACCACAGCCTGGCGCTGACGCTTGTCACCAATCCGTGGCATATCGAGATGCGGGCAGAGTCCCTCATGCTATGTGTTCCTCGTGCTCTAACTACAGCGCGCCATTAACGACACTGCACATTCGAATGGTTCCTAAGCACGCGTGAAATTTATTTCCAGGTGTCACTCTTATAAGGGTCCAAGAAGCACGCGTTCTTAATAATGGCATTTGAAAATGCAGAAACAATAGCGCTTAATTGAGTTTCAGTTGATGAGGCATTTATTCTGAGCGTAGCGTGCTAAATAATTAGAATGATTTGTCTCTTTAAAGCGGGAATGCTGGATTGTTCTTCCTCTTCCTTAAACCCGTACTTTCAGCTGAAGTCATAAATTTATTTTAAAGAATCGTCAAAACTATAGGTTACGTACATGAATGTGCTGTTGTCCTTAGAATTTTCTGCCATAATTGGTTTTGTTAGTGAGGTAACTAACCCGAGTATTGAACGTAATGCGATCACGCTCGATTGTGTCTCAGCACAACAACAAGGAAACGGTGAGCGAGTCAGTGAAGAATTCACAGCGTAATTTTATGCCTCCTACGGTAATCAATGTAGCGTTATCTGAGCAGGAGGAGCAGCTTTTGCAGCTTTAACTGGCTAAAAGTATCAAATAATCCATTGTTGGTACACGTAGCGGATACAAAAAGAGACGGCAGTCTATCGACCGCATGAAACAGTGTTTACGTGTAGCGTAGTTTTTTGCCAAACGACATGCGTCAAAGGTCTCGCTTTGAACTTATCGAGATCATTACCACTTTGACTTCGTTCATCAAACCTCCACGGAAGCTTTCTGAACAGTCACTGTATCGCATCAGTGGTATAAACGTAGACTAGATTTATCACTCAAGCAGCTTTGCTTGTCTGAAACATTGAGTTGAATTGAGTTGAAAGCAACTTCATTAGGTCCTGCGGAACTCGACTGGATCGTGCACCGAGCTCAATCTTATGTAGGGACCGGCAAGCCCTGCCAGCCGGCCACCCCGCGGGTCCGCTGGACAGCTGTCAGCTGATCTTGTGAGCGGGGCTGCGTAGAGTCATCTCCCACTCCTCCAAGTTTTAACCATGTGTTAGGCGATTGCACATGCAAACGTCTTAAAGATTTGCAGAAAAAATTATGTGGACCTTTCTTAGTGCGTAAACGAGGTGAGGTACTTTACCGAAGCTGCAGGAGTTGTACTCACGTCACTGGTGTACTTCGTTATTGGTTCAGCGTGCACGTTGCTTAACATAAACCCTGAGAAATTGCTTAAGAAAATTCATTAGGGCGTGTTCAGTGAAATGTCAAGGAGCGGCCCACGTGCGCATGGCAGGCTGCGTCAGCGAAATGAATACTTCGCCACGTTTGTTCCTTAAAATGCGCACAGGCATTTCGAACGGGAAAAGAAATTTGTAAAACTATTTGACGTAAATGAGAGACGGTGAAGCGGTATTTGTATAGCGTCATTTACATTTATTAGCGTAACTAGTACATTTGCATATCAGCAGTATGAATTTATTGAACGCCTATTTTTGAGAGCTGCAAATGGCTTTCGCCCCCCCGAAGAATAGCGTTGTGTGCTGTAGCGCTCTTTCTTGCGGGTAGAATTTTCTACGGCGTTCACGGCACCAGTTCGACTGATCTCGTCCATGCGAGGCAACGTTACTTTCCTGTATACCGGTCGCACGCTTACGGTGGTAGTGTCATATCGGTCCTGATAGCTGAAAGACTCTTTCATGCATGTATAAACGTGTTGATTATTTAAAGTACCTGAGGGGCAAAAGCAACTACCCACTGCATTTCCGTCTTTTCTTTAGGAAAAAAAGCATGTAATAATAGAAAAAGTGCAGTCAACGCGCAGGTGCCGAGAAGCCCTCTTTGCGTTCCTAGCGTTGCGGTCAGCGCGTCCGGCTCCTGCGCTAGAAAGCTGTGAAACCCGAGGCCTGATTTTCCGGTCGGGGAACTTCTTATTACGTGCGAAGCATCTTAGAGGCTAGCTCAATCCGGTGGTGTGCGTCCTGACCACCCTTACTGCGCATGTGCCTACTCTCTCTCTCCCACTCTCCTCCTTTACGGAGGTGTTCGGTCGCCTTCTCTCCTCCTCCTCCGCGCTGCAGCCTGTAAACCCACTCCCTCCTCTCTCTCCCACGTTTCATATAAGCGCGTGCGCTCGGTCGAGGAAGTCTCGCTTGAATTGTGCGGTCGCTCCGTCGGTTCCCGGACGCTGCAGTTGTCTCGAAAGCCTCGCTACCCTCGCCGCAGACTCGAGTTGTCTCTCTGTAGCGGAAGCGGTAGCTCGACGCCGACGCTTGGCTTCGACGACCGAGTGAACGTAAACGGAAACATGGTGTGCACCCCCCAATACTGCTTCGCATCCCCTCATGGTTCCCTTTAGTGGGAGATGGTGTAATTTTTTTTAGACCTAACCGTGTTCTCTTTTACTGCCATCAGTTCCATGATGGAAACTACGTGAGTTGGCTGTAGTGGCACAGGTGTAAAACACTTTCTTATTAAATAGCATATTGAAGCCAATCTAATGGATATTAGGGTACCAGAATGACACATTTCCTCGGCATGTAACATCCGTTCGTGCCGCCTCTCGATTGTTCTAGTCGGCATCTATAATTTAAGCGCTGGCACACGACCAGTGACAAAGGACAGCACGCGTGGCCGTCCAGCTCATTTCAAGTCCTTAGTGTGCAATGGAACAATGGTGAGAATAAAAGCGGATATATAGTGACCTGGGTTTTGAACAACGGCACATAAGGTGAAGGCTGGGGGGGAAGGATGCAGAGGTAACGGAGTGACACTGATTAGGAAAAATAGCGTTTAACGAAGTGGCATCTGAAGACGTAAACGTCTACGAAAAGCCGCAAATAAAGTACTAGAAGTACAGTGAAGTATACGAGTTGTCGCTGGGTCTTAAGAAGCTGGAGAGTGATAAGTAAAACTAGCAGACAATGAAGCCAAGAAAGGCATAGAGGAGGTTAATTGTAACGTTTGAAGTTTATTGTAGAGATTGCTGAATAGATATGCTGAATATGCTGAGATATGCAGATATGCTGAATAGATATGCTCAAAGTAAAGTGGACGAAAAGTCAACTTGCCCCCGGCCGCCACGAGGCCTGCAACTATCAGATTACGCACGCGATACTCTGACCAATTCAGCTACGGCTACTGTCGTGCCCTCGTACACTTTATGAGGTATTTATGTTGCATGCAAACCTGGGAGAGTTAGTAAGCTTCGTTCATAGACATGACGTAGAGTGTGGAACACTCTTCTTTGCCAGCTGGCGTCACGTAGCACGTGACTCTTTAGCGAGCGGGTACCTGACGAATAAGCCCCTTATACTACCTGAAGACATCGAGTCCCCATAATGTGGAGGAGGGGACAACCGCCACTACAGCTCAATCGCCAAGATCAACGGGCGCGTCATCCGTAGGTTGCAGGTTAGGTCCCTGCCGGCGGCAAGTTGACTTATCGTTCACTTTTCTTTCTTCACATCTATATCACGATTACTACAACAGACTTATACGAGTAAAATTTATGTCGCCTATACATTACTTGGCGCTCTTTTCTACCGGTTTTCATTAATGTTATGTCGAACAAAAAAAAAAAAGAGAGAGAAACGAGCACTGATGAATGCTATATGCAAGTAAAACAAGGTAAGTTTAAACTGAAAAGGTCACACGATAACATTTAACTTACGTACGCTGCTACAGAAATACTCACGAAGCTTATATGTGTACGCTGCGTGCTATCATTGAAAGCGCGAGTTGCCACGTATTTTCACGAAAACTTCGCGTCTCGCAAAAACGAATCAGATTTATCGAGTCTCGGAGGGCCCGGTTTGTTCACTGATGCAGGAAACAAGCAAAGTGGTAGTGTTCGTTTCTTGCTAAAGTGTTAACACGGAGGCTAGCACAGCTGAACAAGGGAGCGATTGTATAGTGCTGCCATTGGGTCGTCTGCTGACCCTCCTCGAGATGACGCTCCTAAATTCCGCTTGGCGGCGGGACAGCCTATGGACATTGCGAATATTATAAGGGCCTCAACGTCTGCTTTCGCGTTGCCTCGCTACCATAATACTCTGCGAATACTGCAGCGGACTGAGGATTTGCACCTATTCTCAGAAAATCCATATCGAAACTACGGTATATTCGTTTCTCAGGCTAGGACTGAGGATGGGGTATATAACAGAACAAAATTACAAGTTACTCTGGCAGAATGGGTTGCGCAACAATAATTGGGTGAAGCCTCCTCTTTGAGCAGTTCTAAAAGAAAACGACAATGATAGCTCTATTAAAATGTTATGAGAGAAAGAAAGAGAGAGAAAGAGTACAACTATATTATAGTCCACTGCAGACGCTGAGGTTGCTACCAACCGCCTATCATTCTGTTTGAGAAGCGGCGATGCATGGTTTCAGCATGGCATGTTAAGTAATGCCTGATGACGCACTTCTTGGCAGCTGGAATGCTCGGCTGCTCCTGCTGTTCATTGACACTACGCTGCTGCCTGTCATGCGTAAACTGAAAATTTGATCTTGCAGAAGGAGCGTGAAAATAGACATAGGATGAAAAGTAGAGAATGTGAGGTTCTATGACACTTATCTGCCGTGCTCATCACAGTTTCGAGCTGTTTTTTTCTAAGATGAAAGAAATTTGGAAATTTCCAGCTTTCATACCTAAAGAGCTGTCCTGAAGGTGATTTCGGTTTGTTCCAACTCAGCGAAAATTTTATATTACGAGAGTACTTACTATTAAAATATTACTCACTAATCTTCCTCCTGAGTTCCATTGTCCGTAGCAACGTTTGGCCGTCTTTGCTCATCTCGTGAGTGTAAAAAAAAGGCGGATGGGCGGTTCATAGATTTCAGGATTAACTGAGAGCAATATCCGCCTCCTTTGCTTGAAGTAACACGAGGGAGCAGAAGAAATGCTGAAGTGCCGCTTATTCTCTCCTTGTGTTTCCCGTCTGACTGGCACGAATCGAGACTCAGAAGTCTGTTCAAGTGACGCTATGAGGAAGTAATGTCTGGATTGGTCCATGTGGGAGAAATCTCATTTGTGATTTGTCACCTACACTAATTGCTATGCAATCCTCGCCCGTTTTATTGCGATAGCAATTATATGGACATTCTCGGCTGGTTTTCACCGTCGCCGTTGCCGTGATGTCCCATATATGTATATGTATCTACATATTTATAAAAGCCACGAAGAAACATAATTCTGAAAAATGTTTCCGACGCGCGGCATCGAACGAGGGACCTCTCGCTCTGCAGCGCGTGGCGCTAACCGCTGAGCCACAATAGCGCACGTCCTTCAACGTTCGAACGGTGACCTATTTATATACAGTGAGTTTTCAGCGCGTTTCCAGCATTACCAGTGAAATGGCGCAAAGGGCGCGCTTTGCGGGGCCTTAGCTCGGCGCCCTGCTCGTCGCGACGCCCGCGCTCATGCACTCGCGCACTGTGCCCTGTGCGGAGTAGAAGCCCGTTCGCCTGTTCGCGCGCGCGCTTATCTCGCGGTGGGAGAGCATCGGGCTTTCGCCGGAACGATTACGTTGTAGGCTAAGGCGGGGCAAAATGAGACACGGGGCAAAACGCGACATTTTGGCTTTGCCGACCTCTATAGCTAATACAGAAAGCACTTTTCTTTGTTTCTATATTTCAGCGAGAGGTGCTGGTAGTTGTCCACCTTTTTATGTGTAAAAATTGATGATTGCTCACAGCGTTCGCGTGGGAAAAATTACGCGGCCGGTGTCAGTGTGTTCGTGACCCGTCAAAAAGGGACTAAATTCTTCTCGGCCAAGTTTTCGGATCCGTGCATGAAGCTACTCTGGCGTCAGTACAACAACGTAAGTATTTATATTGTTACTATATATTACTAGTTACATACCACCAAAATTTCAGTTCACTTGGTGCGCGGGGCCAAAGCGAAAATTTTTTTTGAATTTTGGCATGTGAGGGGGGCAAAACGCGACAAAAAGGCATTGAATTGCCTTAGAGAGTGTCTCATTAAGTGAACCATTTACTTAAACTCATTATATATTATATTTTATTGTTTAGGAAGGTTCGGACGCACAAGTGAGTATCATATAAAGCTTCCTGGGAGGAAAACGACGTGAAAAAGCACTGACTGCTGTTCAGGACACCCACTCCATTCGTGCTGCATCGAGATTTTTCCGCGTTCCCAAGGATGCTCTCAAGAGGCGAACGCAAATTTGGAAGAATCTCCAAGTCAAGCCGTTTACAAACACGTCTCGCCATCGAGTTTTCCTTCAATACCAAATTTGCGCTAGAAAATTCGAATTAGCACGGTTTTAAATTCATCGCCTCACGAAGCCCGGCTGACGAAGCTGAAAGTCACGAAACGCCCGTGCAGTTCTGCACCGAAACGGCAAAGGAGGCGAAGAAGATGCGTCAGATTATATCTAGCGTCCAATCGTTGAATAACCCAATGAAGTGCAAGCTTTCAACAAAATACAACAACAGCACAAAGAAAGACTGGTGGTGTTTGATCTGCAAGGAGTTTTGGAGCAAAACAGCACCGGATTCTGTCTGGATTTGATGCGTGGAGCGCAAGGACTGGGGTCATGAAGGCTGCGTGAGGGCCCACGGAGTTTAATTTCAAGTGCTTGTACTGCAAAAACTGAAGGGTTAAATTTTTTTCACACTGTCTCGTTTTGCCCCGCAGGTTGGGGCAAAATGAGACATCTGGTGCATTTTTTTATTTTTAAAAAAAATAAACTTTTTAACAGTGGCAACAAGGTCATATTTATGTAGCACATACCTTGTACCAAAAGGAAAGTTTCTGCATTGTCGTTTAAGGGTAAAGAGTGAAATAAAAATAAATATTCACTATTTTCAAATTTTTGTCTCATTTTGCCCACCTTACCCTAGTTACCGAGCGCACGAATGTCACTTCGCTCGCGGCAGTCCCCCCGTTTGCGAAAAGAACAGGCTTTTTCAAAACACAGCGAAGTAACAATTGTGACATTTGTTAGTTCGCGCTCGTCTGTACCTGTGAATACGTTTCCTGCGTCGTTTTTGTTTGAGGAGCACGTTAAGTGTCGAGCTGTGAACGTTGTTAGTTCTCTCTCATCCTGTGCGTGTTGTTTTCGTGCATCATGTCTGCGTGAGCAGCGCGCTGCACGTTTCGACCAGCTTACCATTCGTCGCCTGACATTCCAATTTGTTGCTATCACATTCATTGCTTCGCCTTGTGGCGAAACTGTGACTTTTTGTCTTGTCTCGCACGACTATTGTACGATGTACGCGACCAACGTATTTCACTTCTTCTCGCTAATTTTCAACTGCGCAAACGGAACCTAAGAGCGTTTAACCGAAACGCGCGAAATCCTGTTAGGCTCAACGCTTAGGGCTGACATTGTTCACATGTTTTATGAAGAAATAAGTAGCTAGGAAGAGATAGCGCAAGTAAAAAAAGGAAGGTGAAAGAAAGAAACCACTCTCTCGTCTTTAAAGTCAGAGTGGCTTAGGGTCCCTTTAAAAAATATAGCCTTCTTCCAAATGTCTCATGTGTTTTAGTAAAACACTTTTAGTCTCAGAGAATACATGTGTTTGAATGAGCTTAGCATCCAACTTACAACATCACGTAGGAAGCGGCGAGTGCGTCGTCAGATAGCAGCAGTCCGGATTCTGATCTAACTTAAGGCACTCAATTTGCTGAATCTCAGAATAATTATGATGTATTTAATAATAATTATTTAAAGAACATGAACGTGACGTCATCTTTTGATAATTCCGACCCCCCCCCACAACTCCCAAGGAGCGACGTGCGAATCGCCGGAGCAGCACAAATGCAGCATTTACATTTCTGATAAGGAAGTTCATCTGTTATGAGAAGGAGCAGCAACCTTCTGCAGCTGTTCCCAGCTTAAGATGTTGATTGTATGTCAACTATAGTGTACTTAACCGTTCCGCAAACTACAATACAAATTTGCTGAGCAGTCACTGATAATGGAGCGGCGGGCAGTCACTGATATCTTCAAGCAATATTTAAACAGTGAGAACGCGTAAATGGCACCGGCAACTAGCTCAGTTTCCCGGTGAACGCCGCATGCGTAAGGTCGCCATTCAATATTTTCTAGTAGACCATTACCTCGTCATGCCCTTTGGTCAAACCACGGCTCCAGCTATTGAAATAGCCACCTTAATGAGTGAAGAGTACAAGCAGAGAGTGTACGCGCGCCTTTTCGCTTGAACAGTGTATCAGACCTAAAAGTTTTCGGAGAAAAAAAAGCAGGGAGATCCCAAACGTCGTAAACCAGGACCGAATGCCGCTCATAAAGGCAAGGGTAGTCCCCTCATATCAATGCCAAAGCCTTCTTATTGTTTTAGTTCGTAGTTTATTTAGATTAAGATCTACAAGCTGTTCAGGAAGTATGACTAGGGCATTGTGAGTGAAATGTCAGGTAGCGGCGTACCCAGGAAACGTAAGTAAGGTGAGCCAAATGAATGGCCGCAGCACTTTTGTTCTTTAAGCATTCACATAGTTTTTGAGGAGGAAAGAAATGTGAAAGGGTAATTGATTTAAATTTAATACAACTATGCAGTAGTTTGTGGTAACTATATATATAAGGAACTGTAGCTCTTCATTCGGGCACTCACCGAATACAGAGCTTGAGACGTCTGTATCATCTACACGTGAAATGATGCGGTCTGACGCGCTCTTCTTTTTCTTTGGGACTCTTTGTTGGTGTATACGGCGCCTCCTTGAATGATCTAATTAAGGGTAAGACAACCATTTTTTAAAATATAAATGAACAGAGGAGTTCGGGCGGTAGTACTGTATTTGACCGGAATGTTAAAGTAGCGTCGCATTTTGTTACGTTTGATGTGTAGAAACTTAGGCCAAATGAAAACATTGCGGCTCTATTTATGTAGTTTTTGCAGCAAAAGTGATATTATAGACAACAAAATAATATTGAAAGTAATGACATTGAAGACTATAGGATTTAGGAGTGATAAGTTCATTTGATATGTTACGGCCATCCCAAACCACTGCGCGAATTATACCGCAGTTTGTAGAGTTTATTTCTTTATGTAAACGTACTTCACAAGCACGTTTGTCTATTTGAGCACGTAAGCTTAATCACCTTCGGTATTACAGAAACTCAAAGAAGCCACATGACTGCTACTAATATGTTTGTATAACAGATGCAATAATTTATATTGGTAAATTTCAAGAGATATAACGTTGATGAGAAGACTGCAAATATAAACAATAATTGCAGGTTGGTGGAAATAGAACACGATGCAAATAGTAGGGTTTTACGCGAGCGAAGAAGGTAATTCTATGAAATGGTGAAGAATACAATTGACATAGAGTTTAATTTAACAACATTAATTCTAACAGATGCAGCTTTCACGGACATCGGCGTTTAGTTCGCTTGTCTTCCACCACGTGCCGCATGACTTTTATCTTCTTGAGTCTCGCGCGAAGTCAATCGTTGCGTCACGGCAAGAAATACGAGGAAAGAACAAAAGAAAAAAGTTCCAGAGCACACAGCTGCACGACTTGGCTTGGTCTGCCGCGTTCGTCGCTAACGGCGAGAAAGATAAGACCGGCGAGTTGCAACGTTAAAGTGGCTAGTCATTCCCCGATCGTGTGGCAACGACTTGTTTTACGTATGAGATATAGAAAACGGTGCCCGACTGCACAGGGAAATTTTTAAAGGGCAGCCAAACGTATTGATTTATTTCCTTTGCATTTTTTTACAGCAGGTATCTTATCCCCGCCGTTTTTCCGGTTCGCGATGTAGAGAAGAAACCATGATCATGCCGGCGCGGCCACGTCAAGCAAAATTAAGAACAGCTGTGCCTAGTTAAACCAATGCAACCATAGACAAGCCTTATTAAGCCATGTTGAGCATTGTAAAACCTTATTAACTACACATAACTAAGCTACGCATAACTAAGCCCGCAAAATAAAAAAATTCCACGTGACTAGCGCATTCGTGCGCCGCGACCGTGCTGCTCTTAGCTGTGGTTTGAGCGAACAAAGTCAGCTGCGGCCGCGATCCGCCGGCTCCGTCGCAGCAGTAGGCCGATAAGTTGACGGTTACTTCTACAGCGGTGCGCCCTAAGTGTGAGAATAATTATGTGTGCCATCCCTAGAGATCGTTCAACATTTGACGGCTGACATAATATCTAGTTTGGTTTAAACGTCATAGCCATTTTCACTGATATTGAAAATGCGTCTGTTGCCAGCTTTGTCCTCCATACAGAAACACGAAACGAAATACCAAACACTACCAAACGAACCTTTCTATGACAACTGCACATGCGAAAGCATCTGTTTATTGGATAACAAACCAAAGCTAGTTACTTGCGCAGTTGATCCATTTTGAACGAACAGCTTTACAACGACATCTATACGACGCTATGTCCCCAAGGTCATTATTCGCGTCGCATGACGTTGAGCCGCTGGAGCGCTTGGCAGGCGAGATGTCACGCCACGCGAGCCGCTGCGAAGGCGTCGCACCGCAGCTACGACGGTGCCTATTGCCTTACAGACGTGTAGTGGGTACTTTGCTACTTCGCAAGGTGATAAATTACGGCGTAGTGGACACTTCGGAACTGTACTTGCTGCAGATATTCTAGGAGAGTTTGCAACGGCCAATATTACGCAAACAGACGTTCCTTTTTCACAGAATGGTTGAAGTGTCCGACGAGAGGGGAAGCCTGGTCAACGAATGAGGGGGCGATGCGGACGAGACTCGATTACACTATCGCGTTCTACTTTTAAAAGCGAAGCTTAACCATTCTGAAAGTTCTTGGAAATTGCTTTATGTCAATAAATCTGATAAAAAAAGTAAACAAAGCAATAAACATAAGTTTGCGCCTTTCAACGTTCGTCCTAAAGAGTTACCTGGGGAACTCTACTGTTCGTTGACAAACGCGTCCGATTTTTTTTTATTTACGCACATAAATTAACTTTCGTAGCGTGAAATGCCACTTTTTGCTCTTCAAAGTCATACGCGAGTGGGTGTTCTTGTCAACGGTTACGGCTTCTCTTCAGTACTTAAAGTCTGTAACAGTTACAACGCTCTTTCCCCAGGTACTGAATAGAACGGATACAATATGGCTGTATAATCAAAGTTACGACAAAAACCCAGAGGCTCCTAATCGAACGTGTGTACGTTGGCATCTCCAAGATATTAATAGTTCATCATATCTCTTTGATAACTACTACAAACGAGACGGGGCATAGTGAGTATTTTTGAATAGATTTATTAAAGGGGGAAGCGTAATGGCAAAACATTATTTAGACTTCGCTGGAAGCAGTGACACTGATAGAGGTGACGAAAGAAATGAAACAGCTATGTATGTACTGTGGTTCCAAGAAAAATTGGTATTCCTATATTTCTATCTTAATTCCATAAGGAGAGATAATGTGTTGAACTTACGTTCATCTTTTTGCACTGGAATGATTGAGGCTACGGTCAATTGCGATTTGTATTTTTTGATTCATCTAAAATGTTACAGTGTTCCGTTTAGACAACCGATGCACTGGCTTAAACAGAATTTGTTGGATATGAACGCGTAAATAGTGAGCTCCCGCGGCACACTCCACCCTACAAGGGTGGAAGAAATTGTGCTGAGGAGCCTTTGAGACGGGGTTACCTCTACACCGGCTCTCATCTGGAAGTGAAACTGGCCGTATTTAACACTTTCTCACGGAGCTTGGTAGTTGAAAGGACAGCTGCATGCAGCTCTGGCTTAGTAGTGCGCGCAACGCTTTCAACCGCTAAACTTCTTTTCGAAGCACTTCATCGTTGGGTTCTACGCGTTCATTCTATTCCGCTCCAGTGATGAAGGCAGACTCAAACCATATAATATGGGCGTGCCCTGGCTTGCAGTCGGAACGCCCCTGTCTTCTACTGCAAGCCAACGTGTAACGACCAGCTGTGATCATGGGATACATAATAAAAGATCCCGCAAAACACTACTTAATTCATAGAGAGCGCAGAGGTTAAAAGTAAATCGACGCAGTTTACGACAACGCGATGAAATGCATGTTGCTGAATATTGCATGGTGTATGTGGCACTATCTCTTGTGTTCTAGAGATATGTCAGAGTGAGGAGGTCGGAAAGAAGGAAGGAAGGGTAAAGCACAGCGTAGCCAGTTGTACTAAAATACATTCAAACTTCATAGATTTATAGTTCTATTCATATTTACAGATTTATAGGCATTGCGCAAACTCTTGTACATCTACGTACAGTAAACAATCAACTGCTTCTGGGAAAACACGTTTCACACGCCGATTACTCTGATGACAGATGGATCAACCAGGGGTTTGGTAGTTCAGTGCCTCTTATTTTGTTTAAATAGAGTATTAAAGTGAAAGCTTCACTGGCATAGTCGAGCGAGTTTCGCTGTGTATGCCCGCTTGCCCTTGAAACGATGAACGGATACCCCGTGACAAGCCGCGCGAAACTCTGGCTGTCCTTGCTCAGCGTCCGAGATGTGATAGCAGAGCAGCACGTGAGCGCCAGCGTCTGTTAGTGGCCTAGGGGCCTCGAATTTCTCGCGTCGACTGCGGCAACGGCTTCCGAAACTGCCGAAACGCCGGTAGTGAGTGCACGCAGTACGGAACGTTCAACTAGCCATATTATTCGGTTGGCAAACTGTGCTTCGGCTACGAGGGTAAACAAGCATAACCAAGTAAACAAGCTTTCGCTCGCATAACCGGGACCTAGCCGAGCTAAGCCGCAGCCGTTTTTTTTTACCTTTATACATTCAACTGTTAGCGCTTGTGTCATGTACATGCTTGTAGTTCTGTGTCTTGTTTGCGGTGGCCATCATGATCACTCTTCCTGTATTTCCTTTATTATTATTTATTAATAAATTTTTTTGCTTCGCAAGCGTCTGCAGTACGCTGAAAAACAGCAATACTTAATACACTGAAAGACAGAAACTGCGGAAGCAGAAGTATCGCAAACTTATTTACGCCTTTTTAATTAAATTAACTTACCCTGCTTCGTTGCTTGAAAGGCTGCTTTATTAATCTTCGCCTAATTAGGCAATTAAACAGAACACAAGAAATCGCCGGGCCTGCGCGAAACATGGAACACACTAACAGCTAGATATGGAAGAGCGGCCTTTCTGGAGCCCGTTGTATACACTCTCCTGGGGCAATGCAACTAATACAAGTACACATGCAAAATACCTACTACGCCATAAATCAGCGTAACTTTCATCAAGTAGAGAAGCACCCGCTACGCCATTATTCGTCATTCTGCGGAGGAGCGTGGTACCCGATACTCAACTGTAAGGAATTATGTGCACTTTGTTCATTCTGTGGCTGATGAAGCTGAAGAATTATGTCTGAGCCTTTTGTAATGAGTTGGAAGCATTCAAAGACCCACTCGTTGCGCAATTCCCATTTCGTGACGCCTGGTTGTTATTTTACTTTTCTACGACGCTATGTTACACATCTCAACATGATTACTTGCCCGGCATGACCCCTGTGTAGGGTATTTTTGCGAAGGAGTTTCAAGCGTCACGTACAACTGGAATAAAAGTAAAGAAGAGAAAACCCAGCGTGGCTCTGTGGTAGAATACTCGACTTACAATCAGGTACAGTTTATTAGACTCAGCACTGACTACTTGTCCGGAGTACAACCACACATTATTTCCCTGCCGTAGTGATCTGTCTAATTCAAGGGTGATGGAAGTTGCTATCACGAAATTTCGTTGCCTCGTTACATTCCTCAATTTTTACTTGCATAGATCAGGCTTAGCGAACTTCCATCTTGCCTTTTCTGTAATCAGGAGGAAACGATTGGTCATTATTTTACATTTTGTCGCCGGTTGAATACACTCAGGAAAATCATATTAGTACCACCTCTTCGAAAACTGGGCCTGCAATTATCAGAACCCGGTCGTCATTCTTTTGGGGTCACTACTTTGGAGAACAGCCCCAGGGATGTTTTCTTTGCCATTCGGGAGTATATCACTGCGACTATATTTTGCGAAATTTTGCGCGCGTAAAATATTTCACTTCTGGTAACTGACACTTCATATCAATTAACTAACTAGCGCACCTAGGAATTACACGATGCGGAAATTATGGTGCAAGTTCACCTTCTACTCGGCCAGTCCCCTCTATTGGGTGTGAGCCATGTGCGGAGGTCAACAACAACAACAACAACGACCGCCACGCGGAGGACCTGTGTTCAAATTCCATCCGTCCCTAATAATTTTAACGCGACAGCGTTAAAATTATTAGGCACGGATGGCGTTAAAGAGCTCGTGTCGCAGAAATTCCGGCGTCGGTGTCGGCGTCGGCGGCGGTGTCGGCGGCGGCGTAGTTGGTTGTGAAGGAAAAGTCATCGTCTTGTCCGTAACCGAGAAATCGAGAGAGATGCAAATAAAATAAATAATAAATATTTCCGGGTTCGAGTGAGGACCGAAGCCAGGCCGTCTGCGGGGCCAGCAGGTGTTCTACCACACAGCCACGCTTCTGCTTGGAATTACATTGACAATAACTTCCTCTGCTTGGAAATGCAGTGACAAGAACTTTGATGCTGTAAAAACACACGCGTCCTGTATACAGGCCTCACAATATAACATCGCCGTAATATTGCGTGGTACAAGCGTACATTGCCATTGGGTGTCAGGACATGTGAATATCATAATGGCATCGTGGTTCAAAGCCAGCCTTCCATTACAGAAGGCACACACGTTAATGCACGTATTAATGCGCGCGACCAACCAGTAGGTGCATAGCAAGTTCGAAAACATTTCCCGCTCATAACTGGTGGTGGTGTATAGCATGCTACCCATTACATAGTATGCACTAAGTGATTGAAGTACGCACTAAGGGCAAGATATCACTATCGCGTTCAACTAGAGATGGGTCGCTCAGGAGCGAGCCGGATCTTTTGAGCGGCTCTTTTAAAAGAACGAGTGATCCGCGGACCAGTAAATTTGAGCCGCGGTTCTTCGGGAGATGGCTCACTGAGCCAACTGAACCAACTGAATTGTGGTTCTCTCTCGTTCACTGAGCGGTGGCTCCCTCTCGCTCAGTAAGCGGCGGCTCTCTCTCGGTCAGTGAGCGGTAGTTCTCTCTCGCTCTCTGAGAGTCGGTTCGCTCTCGCTCAGTAAGCGGCGGTTCTCTTTCGCTCGCTGAGCGTCGGTTCGCTCTTGCTCAGTGAGTCGTGATCAGTGTTGAACCAACGCCACCAGGCGTTGTTGGTTGAACCGCTCCGTTTCGCGTTCCGTTGGCCGCTGTGGGCGGACTCACTTCTCGCTCGCTGTGTGTGGTGCACGTGGCAGATCATCGTGAGCTGGTGCAACCACTCGAAGACGAACAGATGAACGTAGTTTACGTCATGGTTTTCATTAGTTTACCGTAAAATCCCGAGCAAGCACCCCCCTCCCCCATTACGGCGAACGGTAATCCGACAAGATTCGGAGGGTGAGGGGTCCTTTCTCGGTCATGGACTAAAATTCAATATGGCGGTTGAAGAGCCGCTAAAATTGAGCGCACACTCGTGCTTCTAATGCAATGTTTTATTAAATACGCATGCATTCACTGTTTTCACTTGCCCTTGTCAGGCGAATAACAGCAATGAATGAAACAGTGAAAATGGTGGGAGGGGAGAAGGGGACGCATATTTGTAATCTCCTGTACAAGGGAAGGGGGCGCTTGCTCGGGATCTTGCGTTATAGTCCTGAAAATGTTACCCATATAATCCACTCCAGTGTTTTTCTGAGAGTGCATTAATAGCACGTCAATAAAAAGAATATGTTGTGCTGAAATAGGGCTTTATTTTATTTCATCCTGGTACATAATGACAAATTATCATGACATAATACTACGTTCAGTTTTGACATGTTTCAATGGGCCGCACAGATATTTTTCGACGTCTTCCAGAAAGGCGTCCACTCACAATGACACACGAGAAAACTAAGTGCTTCATTTGTCGACACTTTACTCGCGGAAAACTTTTCTTGGCACTGAATGGAAAGCTACGGGGGCGGAGCATCTGCACATGTAACCCTACGCGAAGTAGTCCGGTTTGGCATGCGTCTCGTTCCGCTGTGGAAAGTGATGGCTGCGCGAAATCAGCGTTGCGTTTCGACACAGACGCCGCTACAGCGTTTGAGGCACTGGCGAAAGGCGCGACTTTACTCACGCGTTCAAAAACGTAAAGTGACAACCTATAAGTAAAACAAGCACAAATATCTCATTGGGGTGCACTGCGTTGTGTCTTAAAGAGCTACATGTGAAAAATGAAAGGAGTATTCTTTATGTCTTACACAGAAAAGACGGGCGAAATTGTGGGACTATATTAATTAGCGGTCAGATACGCGCGATTTGGCTCTGTAGCCTTCGCTTCAGTGCCAACAAAAGTTGTCGCCGAGTATAGACAGCGATCGAAGCACGCAAAGTGTTGTTCAGTGTTGCACCGAGAACTAGTCCGAGCTTCGATCCTAGCAAGTGTCCACCCTAGCAAATAAAGCACTTGCAAGGTGCTTTACTTTGGCACGTGCGTCAGAGGTATCAATATGTGTCCTAAGGCAATATTTCAGCACAAGAACACGAGCTTTTATACAGGATTCCCAGCATTTTTTTAAATAACAGGCCAAATGTGATTGAGCTATACGTCATGTACGAGCGCTCAAAGTGAACGCGCGTCGCCGATTTCAAACGGCTTCATGAAATCCAGGCGCCGGTTTGTTGCGACTGAGCGCAGACAACGAACAAAGAAGCATGAAAAGACGCCGCGTGTGCGCCTCCTCTCTCCCTCGAAACGATGCCGTCAAGCGCTCTCAGCCCCCGTGACCTAGGCCTGTGTGCCGGGGACGGGGAGCAGAGGGCCTCCTTATCTGGCGGAAAATAAAGTTGTCATCATCATCATCATCATCAGTTCAAACGCCGAGTGATCTTCTCTCATGCATTTAAGTGAATCGGTGAGCCGTTCAACTGAGCCGGTTCACTTAAGTGAGCGGAGCCGTTCGGAACCGCTCACTGAAGTGAACCGCTTCGCCCATCTCTACGTTCAACTCTTAAAGGCGAAGCTTAAGGGCCTCCAGTTCTTAAATGCGAATGCATTTTTTAGTGGGGCTATGTCAGGCATCCGGCGTTGTCCGGCGTTGTCCGGCGTTGGCCGGCGTTGTCCGCGGGGAGGAGGATAGGTTGAGGAGGTGTCCGCACGCCGGCAGGTGTTATCTCTCCGCTCTCACTCTCTCTCCCATAGCAAAAGCTGCGGGCGCGCGCGCTTATCCTCGCCCCTAGCAAAGTGGAGAGGAGGAGCGCGCTCTGGCGCGTGAGGGCGCTCGCATCGCGGGAGCTCAGGGAGCTACCGCGATAAAAAAAAAGAAGAAAAAGAAAAAAAAGGCGCTGCGCCGTGCTCCCGACCGGGCTGCAGAAATTAGGCGCATTTTCCTTCTTCGAACCACAACCACCATATATAAATGGAGTGAAGCGCGCGCGAAATGCATTCGCATTTCCTCACGATTCCCTTCGGGGAGGTGGGGGGCATTTTTTTCTTCTCATTTCCTTTTTTTCATATTTGCCACGATAGCGGTTACGGACACCGGCGGTGGCGGACAACTACGGCGCCAAAATCGGCTCTTGTTGTGATCTCATAACAGCTTTCGCTGTAAAGAAGTGTGGATTACTTTTTGCAATAGCCAGCAACACGCACTTGGTCCCGTCGTCCTAGAGTGCGTAGGCATGTTTTTAAACTCTCGCTAAAGTAAGCTGGGGCACCCTGTGTACTCGAAAAGCATTATGCCTTAAGGGAAAATCTTCATCGCAATAAAAAAAAAACTATCCCCTATTTCCTGGTGAGAAGAACGTTAATTTTTGGCTGCACACATTATGTGAGGAACCACAAATTTCCCAAATAAAATAGTACGCTAAATTGAGAAGCTGATAGCTCGGAACCAATACCAACCCACACAGATATATATATATATATATATATATATATATATATATATATATATATATATATATATATATATATATATATATATATATATATATATATATATATAGCGCCGATCTCAGAGCGTTTGACGCGTTCAAACCATGGTCCAGAAGAGCTGAAATCCGAGCTTCTTGCAGCATACTAAGTCATGAAGTCCATGTCTTCTTTAATTGCGAAGCATTTCTTGGCAAAACAAGGGTACATTGACCGTATCTTTTTACTGCGACATAGACTTGCCCTTAAGGCATAATATTTTGCGTGTATATGTGTATTTATCTATCGCTGCATGCGTCCATCCATCAATCCATCTATCCAATGTGACATAGATGTGAAGAAAGTAAAGTGGACGAAAAGACAACTTGCCGCCGGCAGGCACTGAAACTACAACCTTAGGATTACAACCTGCAACCGTCTGATTCGAAGGTTGCAGTTTCGGTCCCCTGGCGGCGGCATGTTGTCCTTTCGTCCACTTTACTTTCTTCACATCTATGTCACAATTACTAAAATACCCTTAAAACAGTACAATTATCGTCCCCTATACCTCCCTGAATTCATTGTCTGCTGGTTTTCACGAATATTGTTTTAAAGAGAATAATTTACAGAAATGTGATGCACCTTGACGATGCTATAGTGGGCTAAAGTTGACTGCACAGTTACATCCCGGTCGCAGTCGCAAATTTATTGTCATTTTGAGCGAGTGCAATTACCCTCTCAGATTGTCACCTTAGCGGCGCGCTGCTGCACGAGGAAGGGAAGTGTGCTTTGGAAACGATGGCAATGGCGATGGGTACTTTAGTAGCACAACAGATATTTCTTATTTCAGGCAATGGTTTTAAACGAAAATGTGTTAAAGATTTAAGCAGCCGTTAAAATAAACTTTACGTACAAACGCGGCGGCTGCGGCCATAGCGCGGCATGTTCTGGGCGTGCCCCTTGCAGTCGTGGCTGTAAATTGTCTCAAAACGAGAATATCAGAGTAGTTTCTAGTGGTATAGTATGTTTACTGCATAAAAATATTTCTAATAACGAAAACGTGAGTTTAGAAAATGCCATGAGCTCGGCTTTGGGTAATATGTTATTTATTCTTCAGCCACTGCTACTGAGGCTAGACACTCCACCGCACTTTGGCTAACCCACTAGCAGGTAAGTGCACTTTGCAGCAAGTGTCACTACGCGTTCCCATATGACAGTGTGCGAGTGACACTAGCAGCTAAGTGCACTCTCTCAAAGTTGCCCCATGTCACACGGGTGTTCTGTACGATGGCTTCTAAGTCAGTGGCACATGTCGAAGTCATTTTTGTCAAGGCGTGATCAAACAAAAATGATCGATTTCGTCATCAATCTCTCGGAAAAAAAGCTCTGATCTCTCGACAAGCTCATAGTAATTATGACAGCGTGCTTCTAGTAACAAAATAAGTGCGCAAATTTTGCAGGAATAAAGAAATGCTTAAATGGCATAATTCTGGGAAAAAGTATTTCGGCACATAATTTTTTTTTTCACTTTAACCTGTAAAATTCTCGCGAGAATAGCAAGTTTGAATGTTAAGGTGTTCGAGGTCAGCCAAGCAGAATTTAATAATCAGAAATTCAATAACCAGGAATTCAATAACCAGAAACGAAGTCGCAGTCAGATAGCAGGAAGCAAAACTAATTTGAAAAGGAAGTTTACAAACAAAGCTTAGAACTGCAGGTCGAGCTTTCTGCTATAACTATAACTTGCTGAATATGAACAACAGCTGCAATTCAGGGCTGTCATCGAAGAGCGTCTTAGTGAATAATTCCGCACTAAATAGGACTCCTGCATTCACTTTAAGGAAGAGCTATGGAACGCGCGGAAAGTTATCCTCGATCCCACTCAGTGCAGCACTAAGATACCGAGAGAGAAGTTTATCTTCATGTGGCAATGACCCGAAGAAGCCATTTCCGAACAAGGCATCCTCCGTTGTGCTGCTTCTCAGGCGGGCAACTGTACCCGGAGTCAAAGCGGAAGAAAAGCCCCGATTCTTGATTCCTGCAAATAGAGCAAACCTCGACAGCTCGCTTTTGATGGTTGAGATTGTGCTCGCGAGGATGGTAGTCCTGGACACTACTACATAAATCAACTTCAGTGGATGGCACTTAACTACAAATAACGTTAACCCTACGTGACGACTGTATCATAGGAGTACATATGTAATGTTTATAAAATCGGATAGCCAGTACTGTAACCACAAGTGACGTTTCACGGGCATTAGGGTCTATTCGAAAAACAGTTGCGAGACCTGACGTGGCTCTGTGCTAGAATACTTGATTGCCACGTAGCATGCTGGGGTTCGATTCCTGCTTCGACCCTGGCATTTATTCTTTGCATTAATCTGGTGAACGCTGCCAATGTCAGCTTTTTCTTAAAGGAGTCCTGACACAAAAATTTTCGCCCCGCGTTTTTTTGCTGCAATGTGTTGCTGGGGGCCTGTTAGTCATAACACTGCACATCGTTTGCTGCAGCGCGCGACAGATAATTAATTACAAGCTCCTCATTACCGACACAGCCTCAGTTTCGGTTTGACAGAGCTCCAAAAACGACAAGCCGCCGGGTGCAACTATCACCACCTAGCGAGTGAAACGCTCGGTCACGGAGCACACAGAACAGTGACGCACTTCCGCGCGGTCTGCATCGTCTGCTTGCATTCGCTTGTCACACATGCTGCGTGATGTCGTCGCCGTTATCGTCCTCGCTGTCGTCGTCGGGCTCATCGTCGTCTGATGGCGACGATTTTATTGCGGCGGGGATGGAAGGAATTTTCGACGTGGCGAATCACTTCAGGTTTGACCCGCTGGCGAGGAGTGCTTCATCGGGAAGCGACAGCGATACCAGTGACGACGACCACGATGAACCTCGCGTCGGCAATGTACAATGGTAAGACCCGACACATTCGTGCACAAATGTTCTGCAGGACGTTCGCTTTTTCGACGTTCAATATCCGATTGAATCACTCGATAACATTGTGATGCCCTTCAAGTTGGTGCCGAAAAAAGCTAGGTAACACCACAGCACCAGACGTGAGCGATGCACAGGGTCGAGTCGGAAGACCCATGTACGCCAAATCCGGCGCCTTTGTGTTAGCAATGCGCTTTGAAATGGAGCCCGCAAACGCGACTGTTCTGCACGGGGGACCAGTCCTGATACTCCTGACGTCCACAAGCGCACACGAACTCGATCCACTTCTGCCGCCGAGGGCCGAGGTTCGTCGCGGGGAAACGTATGCAGCGATACGCCTGATCCCGACTTCGACGTGCAGAAGGAAACAGCGCAGAAGGATTTCGGCATTGTGGCCTGTCACTGCAGACCAGGCAGCACAGGGAAATCAAGAAGTCCTTGGGAGCAGGAAACGGGAAAGCTGTAGTGTCGCCAAACACAAAATTTTCAACGCGTGCGCCGCGGCAGCGCCTCCTCTTGGCCGCGACCACACACTCGCGAGCAGCCGCCGAGCAGTCACCAACAGCGCAGTGGCGAGCGCGCCAAAACAGAAATGGCGGCTACGACGTCATCATAACCTGTTGTGTAGTGGAAGTAGGGGGGTCGCCTCGGGTCACCTCCGAGGGTGTCAATGCCGCCAGGTGCGGCCTAGAATGCTGGATCGCGCACGCGAACTTCAAAATTCATATAAAATACCTTCCAAGCTTTATTCGCTGTCGATATTTTGCAGATGGTACACGCATGTACACGGGAATCGATCCAGCAGGCTATCTCGGCCGCGAAATTTTGTGTCAGTACCCCTTTAACGCTTTCGCGTTAAAATTACCAAGGTCTCTTCTCGCCCCCACTGGGTCGATAAAAACTGTCAATCACCTAGGGCACAAACCCGCACAGCTGTCACACATGTCACACATGTCAGGCAAAAAAGATTTTGGCGACGTACGCGACAGGATTGTCACACTATTCATGTCATGACCAGCGAGTCATATTCGTTAAGCCAGCTTACCCTCCCACACTAATTTTGGTTTGCCCCAAGTTAAGGGGGTGATCACGAGAGCACACAGACGTAGGCGGCTAGATAGATAGATAGATAGATAGATAGATAGATAGATAGATAGATAGATAGATAGATAGATAGATAGATAGATAGATAGATAGATAGACACGCTAAAAGTACCTTCAGTACGCAAAGAAATTTAAAAGTTATACCAGGCGGATTCACTTTTGAATCAGTAAATTGTGGAGCACCTTATGTAGCACTATCAACTTAACAAATCAAAGTTCTAGAGGTGATTTGAAACATCTTTTTGAAGTGTGATGGGAAGTATTTTTAAAGGCATTTATCAACTCTCCACTTGAATACTTTGCGGACAAAGAAAACACAACTGCGAATTCAAGCGTTAACTGTTGGGCACTACGAGTGACAGATCACAGACGGTTCCCGAGAACCTTCTGCGAAACTTCACAGTTGTCTGCTGAATATTGCCAATACTCTCTCTCTCTCTCGCTACATATATATATATATATATATATATATATATATATATATATATATATATATATATATATATATATATATATATATGTGTGTGTGTGTGTGTGTGTGTGTGTGTGTGTGTGCGTGTGTGTGCGCATATGTACACCTGGTATTTATTTATTTTTTTCTTGACAGATGCTCCTTCATTTTACAGCGAATCTTTCTTTATTTCAGGTCTTAAGCTGAAATTTATATTCAGGCGCATTCGCTGTGTAGAGTTTTCAACATGTTATGAACACACTTTGTTCTATCGTAGGCTGCGTCCACGTTGATGTGTCTTTATTGAAGGAGGCAAAATAGTTAAGCCAGTAATTTTCTAAAATAAAGCTCTTCATGTGGGAGGTGAGAGGCATGGCGTGAAAACGAGTATATGTTTATTAATAATATTTTGATTTATTGGATATTGCTACCTTCTATTCAGACCTTAAGTCTACATGGATTGCTGAATTCTATGCAAAAAGTGAACCATGTTTCAACGAACTAGCATTTGAAGAACGAGCTATGTGCGCGATGAGTGAACTATGCGAGTGATGTTTTGGTTTTTTATTTAGCCTATAATGTTGCTGTATTCATCCTTCCATCTTACAGTCACGACGAATATAATACCACTGCGACACTCTCTAACACTAGTGGGAACGCAGAGATGACCATAGCCTATAAAAGAGGTGAGCGAGTATTTTATTTGAAATGTGGTCTTGTCAACCACCCGGTCAAGGATTTTCAACAGACTTGCAGAACGTGCCCATAGAATGAACGCATAAACTGTGTTCAGAAACGCTTCCAGCTTTTGGGAAAGAAGTAAATGAAAGGTGTCTTTAGTGAACTTAACTAAGAATAGGAGAAATACAGAATAGTAATACAACCTGTTCACCTTGTTTAGTGACAAAGTATGTCACTGCCAGGTCGGCAGGGGCTACAACACTTCTGTAGATGTTTAGTGGGAATAATTCAAAGTAGAAGACGGTCATTATTTACTCGTTCGAATGGTTTCTGAGTAAGGGGGTGGTCGGCAATGTGCGCCAGTGAGGGACTTCGCGTCACAAATCTTGTGAACAATTGCGATGCCGATGCTGGCGCACGAAGCCCCACAGCGTTGCGTTTTTCTTTCTTGGGGTACTTCAAAGCAGAAAATTTGGTCTGTCTCTCTCTCTTTCTATCTGTCTGTCTTTCCCTCGATTCAGCCACCCGGCCACAGTTTAACCCCTTGCTGAACGCCCAGCCATCTTGCACAAGCGGCTGCGTTCATACTTGTGAACGTTGTCGATCAAAAAGCAAATGTTACGCATATCTGAGGCGCAACATCAATACATAAATATTAGGTGGTGTGTTCCTTTAATAGAAAATCTATAGGTACGTAATGCTACAGACCCTAGTGTTTCTTAGGCTGCATTGAAAAATGCGACACTAAGCGCGAGAAAGCCTGGCAGTGGCCCTGGGTTCTGCACAAGCTCATGTTTCCCGATGATAATGCCAGATGGCGTCCATATCTCACGCAGCGCCTCCTCTATTTTATCAATGCCAGCCACATGCGACCGAATCAACATAGAGGAGGCGCTGTCTGAGGCAAGGCATAGTTGTACGGCTGGCAGAAGACTATCGTCTTTCGACGACATTTGCAGCGAAGCACACAGATACGCGGCGATTGTTTTTTTCTTTAATTCCAGTAATGAATGGTCAGCTGCACGATTATTTTGGTAGGGTGGTCAACTGATTCTCTGACGCACGAGAATCGGTCTCGTGGCTGTGAGAATCTCGCAGCTGTGGTAGGTAGCTGTGCTGAATACGTGAAGTCGCAGACATGGTCGGCGAGTTCAGCTAGCCGATCGAGACTCATACCTTGGAACCGGCTACACTCGGCGACAACGTTTCTTGGCACTGAAGGGAAAGCTACAGGGGGCAGAGCATCTGCACATGTAACCCTACGCGAAGTACTCCGGTTTGGCATGCGTCTCGTACCGCTGTGGAAAGTGATGGCTGCGCGAAAGCAGCGTTGCATTTCGACGCAGACGCCGCTGCAGCGTTTGAGGCTCTGGCAAAAGGTGCGACTTTACTCACGCGTTCAAAAACGCAAAGTCACAGCCCATAAAGTAAACCAAGCACAAATATCTCACTGGGGTGCTCTGCGTGTAAAAAAGGAAAGTAGTATTTTTCATATCTTACGCAGAAAAGACGGACGGAATTGTGGGACTATATTAATTAGCGGTGAGATACGCGCGATTTGGCTCTGTAGCCTTCACTTCAGTGCCAAGAAAAGTTGTCGCCGAGTATAGGCACCGGGCGCGGGGTGAGTTTTGAACTGGTGGCGCCTCTTTCAGTGGCAACGGAGAACTAATGGCATGTGGGCACCGGAACGGGCGCAGGCGCTTGCTGCGGGGGGCGCGGGGTGGATGTTGGTTTCACTTCATTGTGCTCTCGCCGCTTGCGTTGTGCGCTACCGAAATCTACGTGGAATGCACGATGACTGAAGATTACAATATCTTCAAATATTAGGGTCGGCTAAGGATCGAAAATAAATGGAAAACATGACAGGAACGGGGGGCGTGCAAAACTACACCTGAGAAACCAGTGCAATCGGCGAAGCATCCAGTGAAGACGAAAAGAGAATAGGAGGCGTCCGCTCTATTTTTTTAATATTAGGTGACAATGCTAACGCATAGACAGAATAACAAAGTATGAGGAAAAATTCGGCAGATCCCACGCATTGTGGGAACCGATTTTATGCGAATCAGCGAGTTTATGCTGCATTTTTTTTTAGCTTTAAGTCAAGCGTAATGAGGTGGATCAACGTTTGCGTACTGTGGGAGGCGTTGCAAAGACAGTTCAGGCCAAACTGGAAGCTATAGCTTTCGTTTGAAGAGTGCTCTCCGACTAAACGGCTCATCCGGTGTAGCTGTTGGGACTGTCTTTGTTCACAGTTTTTCTCGAAAAGAAGCTGCTGCGGTCTACTGTGTTCCTAGGGCTCGATGCGCTTAATAACCATGCGTGTGAGGTCGTCGTGCGCTGTGGTAGAAGGCGTGCCCGCATACAAGTCGTCTAGACGTCGACGGTGTCGGAGAGTAGCACGGCGACGTCGTGCAGGTACCTTCCTGCATGTGAAGTGATGCGCTAGAGTTGAAAACGGGTCTGTGCTCGAGTAAACCATACCGCGATTCTTGGGGTCAAAAGCTGGCAAGCTGAAGCTCTCTGGCAATGAGAAGAGACGTGATACTGGCGTCGTCTCTATCATCAGAAGTAGTAGAAACGTCGGACATGGCTACTGTTTGAAAAGAACAAATGTAAGCGTCCTGCGTCGCCACTCGTAGGAAAGTCAGTTTCTTAGAGGCAAGAAACAACCACGTTAAAGCTTGAAAACCAAAGAATAGACTTTGGTTTCATTCGTAAGGTAAACAGGTTCCACCGCGCGGAGATAGAGGTGTGTTGCTGTTAGGGATAAATGTTTCGCTACCAAGAAAGAGAGAAGTCTCAAACATGAGCGTGCGCAGGGTTCTCCTTCAGGGAGGGCGAAGGTTCGTCGCACCGCCCCCCTCCCTATTATGTCAATGTATGGGGCTAACTTTGCGCCCCCCTGTCGCCCCCCCTACAATGTATAGGGCTGGCTTTACGTCCCCCCATTTTGCCCCCCCCCGTGCGCACGCCTATGGTCTCAAAACACCGCAGCGAGGGGAACACCTACTCAAGCGATAACGGCAGAAACATGAAAGAACAGTGTCCAAAAGCAACGCCTGCCCGTCGAGGTGATGGTCATGGTTAGAGTGACTTAGGATAGAGGGCGCGTTCACAACGGGGGCTCCCGCGTGGTCCTTCGGCGGTGAACGACCGCACCGCGTGGCTGCGACGCGAGACCCGCGGGCTGCTCGCAAAGCGAGGGGTGTCTGCTACGCGCTGTAGTTTATGTGCATTGAATCTCTACCCAAGGCCCATGAAGTCTGTTCAACTTTGATAGTGCGGTACGTCATGGCGCATACCCATCTTTAAGCGTTGCCATAGTGCTGGGGCAGCAAGATAATGCAAAAGCTCACGCGTCGAGCGATATCAGCGTGGCCTAGCTCACTCAGACTTACTCACGAAATACATTTCCCCTTAGTGCTAACTCGTACTTACACTCACCAAAATTTTCCTCAAACGAACTCACTCGGACTGACACTCACCAAAAGTTTCCTCAAGCGAACTCATGAGGGCTCAGACTTATGAAAATATTACTCACTCGGACTCACTCAGACTCAAACTCACGGCTCATTCTGAGTCTGAGTGAGTCGACTCATGAGTTCGTTAGCATATAATTAGCCTTTTCAAGCCTGGCGTCATTGCTCTACAACATCAATATCTCGCGTAATCGGTGCTCTCATTGGCGCCTCTTTATCTCATATTTTCAAATACGAGTTCACATTGGTTGCAATACAGTAAGGTCATTTTTAATGAAAAAGATTGCACACACGAGTGTAGTGAAGGAGGGACGTGACTGGAACTCACGGGTAGCGGTTGCACACTCGCCGTTTTAATAGACGTTCCACACATATATATATACAAGCACAATGACACAGTGTTGCCAACCTAAACACTGAAACCGAATCTGCAGGAACTATGTACGGGATACAACAGTTTCCCTCCCTCATTTATTTTTGGTTTTGTGGAGGTGTTAGTACGTTAGTATAGGTTAATCGCGCCCAGTTTATATGTGGAACGAGAAATACACAGCAAGAAATACACATAAATCTATGCACACCAAATTATCTATACACATGAAAAAATATTGAATAAATTAGGTATACAGGTACACCAACTAAGAAAATTTATACATTCACACTTAACCATATCTGTCCGGTCGCCGTCTCTCTCGGTGCGGCTGAATGCGACGCCAGGTGGGCACGACACCACAGGTTCTTCTGTGGGGTTCACGGGCGGGCGTGAAACAGTTTCTGAAGCAGGAAACTGTCCGGCGGCTGATCTCGTTGGCGACCCGGAATCGTAGTCTACACTAGGCACAGGTTGCGCTGCGGGAACACTTGCCTCCGCAGACGCTGGCTGCCATGTTGCAGCGAGAAGTGTCGCATCAAAGGGATCGTGATGGAACGAAGATTCACGCCCTGCAGAATTTTGCTGACGGCCATTGTCGCCAGGGCGCCGAGCAGGCACCTTGCACAGCTTTGCCGCGTTCCATGTTTTGCCGTCGTCGAGAATGAAGGATGCTGGACCGCATTGCTCGATGAATTTCCTTGGTTTCGAGAAAGAGGTGTTACCCTTGCATGAAACCAATGGTTTCTTCACCCGCACCATGTCTTCTACTGCCACTGTTGTCGGTTTTGCCGCTCGCCTCCTCTCGGTGTAGGCTTTGCAGTACTCTTGCCTGCGCTTGACAAGTTGCCGCAGCCTGGTCAGTTCCTGGTAGGGTGCCTTTGCAAAGGACTCAGGCGATAAGCCGAAGATGTCAAGCTTCGTTCTTGGCAGCCTTCCATGTAACAGTACCGCAGGGGCCACTCCTGTTGTGGCGTGTAGTGTACACCTGTATGCGGCGAGGTAATCCCGTACAGCAGTTCGCAGCGGACGTTGTTCCAGACGGGCCAGTTGGAGGTAAGTCTTGAACGTGTGGTTGAACCGCTCGATCTGTCCGTTTGCCTGCGGGTAATAAACAGATGAATGCGACAGATGGATCACTCGTTTTTGTAAAAAGTTGACAAATTCCTTTGACGTGAACTGGGGCCCATTATCACAAACTATCTCTTCAGGATATCCTTCCCGTGCAAATACGTTGAGCAAGAATTCGGTCACGGTTCTTGTAGAAATTTCCCTTGAAAACTGTACTTCTGGCCATTTTGAGAAGTAGTCCACGAGTGTCAGGACAAATCTGCAATCTGGAGGCGCCCTCTCCAGGGGACCAACAATATCTGTTGCAAGTTTCTGCCATGGTCTCTCTGGTAACCCAACAGGTTGCAGCGGAGCAAGTGACGTATTTGCCCATTTATCTGCTGCTTGACAGATTCTACAATTGTGGACTGCTTCTTCCACGTGAATGTCCATGCGGGGCCACCAAAATTGTTCCATAAGTCTGGCCTTGGTTCGTGCGATGCCCTGGCGCGTTTCATGCGCTGTTGCCACAAGTTGAGCCATGAGAGATGAAGGAACTACAAGCCTATCTGCACGCATCAACAATTCGCTCACTACTGACAATTCCTCTCCAACTCTGAAATATGGTTGCAGAACTTCCGGCAAGTCTCTGTGTGATGGCAAATGCCCATTTACAAACGCCTTCACCTTTTGGAGAGTGGCGTCAGCAAGAACCGCTTGTTGAAACTGCTCTTTTGTCAGGCAAGTTGGTTGAACCATGGAAACAATTTCTTCCTCAAAAGTCAGCTCTCTATCTGCCATATGAACAGGTAACCGCGAAAGAGCATCGGCTACGCTGTTGCACGAGCCTTTCTGGTACTCCACCGTGAAATTGTAACGTAGTAGCCTTGCGCACCAACGTGCAATTCTAAGTGGGCGTCGGCCTGAGCCTTGCGAAGACAGAAGCGAAACGAGTGCCTGATGGTCTGTTCGGCGAGTGAAGCTCCGTCCCCACAGGTATGTATGCCAATGCTCGCATGCCGAAATGCATGCAAGTGCTTCCTTCTCACCAATTGCGTACTTTCTTTCAGCCGGAGATAGCGTGCGTGATGCAAAAGCAACAGTACGAAGCTTATTACCGGCGTGCTGCCGGAGGATTGCTCCTAGACCACATTCGTATGCATCAGTAGAAATGATAATTGGAAGCGGAGGATCCATGTGCAAGAGAAGATCTGACGATAATACCGCCTTTACCCCGCGGAAACTGTTAGGCACCTCAACAGACCACGTGAAGGTTTCGCCTTTCCTAAGAAGAGCCCTCATTGGTTCTACCATCTCGGCTAAGTGTGACACAAACTTGGCCTAGTATTCCACCAACCCAAGAAAGGAACTGAGTTCAGCGACATTTCTTGGAACTGGGGTTTCCACAATTGCGTCCACTTTCCCTGACAGTGGCGACATACCGCAAGGTGTCACCTTGTGGCCCAAGAATTCGAGCTCCTGAACTCCAAACACACATTTACTGTTGAGCTTCAGACCTGCGTCTTTGATACGCTGTAACACTGCCTCCAAGTTCTTTAGGAGCTCCTCAGCTGATTTACCAAAAATAATGACATCGTCGGTGTAGAAGAGGACACCTGCACAATTGCGAAGGATTCGAGATATCATACTCTGGAAAGCAGTAGTAGCCCAAAACAAATGTGTTTGAACCGGTACAGCGCTTCATGTGTAATAAAAACTGTCAAGTCCCTACTCTCAGGATCCAGGGGAACTTGGTGGTAGGCAGACGCTAAGTCGAGTTTCGAAAAGTGTGTGGCACCCGCCAAGGCATGAAACAACTCATCCATGTGAGGTAGTGGAAAGCTCTCCGGAACGATGGCCTTGTTAGGTTCACGTAAATCTACACAGAGCCTAATACTTCCATCTTTCTTCCGAATGACTACAATAGGGGACACCCATTCTGACGCATCATTACGTTCAATGATGTCCAAACTTTCCAAGCGCTGCAGTTTGGAAGATGCGTGGTCGTAACGCGAAAGGAAGCCGACGAAGTTTTGATGCTACTGGCTGCACACCCGCACGTGTCTTAATCCTGTGAATAAAACCTTTTGCAAGACCCAGCTTATTTGTGAAGAGCGAGCAAAACTTTTAATGAAGTGCTGATGGCAGCTGAATGGGTGGCTCTATCGGACATGTCCGAGATACTTCGGCGTTAGGTACCGTGCTGGTTTGAAAACACTGCACCTCAGGCCCTTCAATGCGCAGCTTCAAAGCCTTAATACCATCCAGGCCAACGAGAGAAGTGCCCTGTTCGACTACATAAAACAAAAGTGGTGCGCTGCGATTCTCGAAAAAAGACCTCAGAAAAGAAGCAGCCTCGAACCAAAAGTGGTCTTTCGGAATAATCCAGAAGCGTCACACGAGGAACGGGAGGAAGCGGCACACCAGAGAAATGTTGGTCAAACACCTTGCCTGAAAGAATGGAAACGGAAGAGCCAGAATCGACTAACAGCTTCATAGCGACCTGCCCGACTTGAACGTTAATGCGAATTCCAGATGCAAAAGGCTGTTGAAACACAAGAACTTCTATGGTTACATCCTGCAACGGGCTATATTCTGAAACCTCGTGGACAGCTGTTTGCGACCGCTTCGGGTTGCAAACATTTTCAAAATGTCCAATACGGTCACAAAAGAAACATTTTTTTTCCTTTAGCTGGGCAGCGTTTCCAAGAAGCGCGATGCTGCTTAGAACCGCATCTGAAGCAATGCGAAGTATTCACGTGTTGCTGCGGATTCGATGGACAGCGCTGTCGAAATGGGGGGCGGTTCCCAGACGTAGCTGCCTTATCGCGTTGACCGAAAGTGCGAGCACGCGGCTGTGCATTCGGTGACTGCAACGAGGAACTGCCTTTTGTGCCCGACTGCGCCGATACTGGTTGCACAGAAATGGAAAACTCCTTCATTTCCACTGCTGCATGCTCGATTTAACTCGCGAGAGCAACTGCCTTGTTGAACGAAAGTGAAGACCCATCTAACAGAACATAGGCGTATCTACCGGGGGGGGCAAGGGGGGGCTCTAGCCCCCCCACTGAGAAAGTTAGGGGGCGGAGCCCCCCACTTTCGACAGTGGCCCCTTTCGGCTGCGCACTGGGAAACCATCAACTTTGCTGTGGAGAAGTTTTACTTCTACACAATCACTTATTTATATAATGAAATTTGTCTTTCGCTTCTGCTGTGGAGATTGTCTGCCGCGTATCATGACCACGCACTGTAAATTCTGTGCGGTGCGGGGCGCCTATGCCACGCTTGCGCGCTGAAGCCTGGCAGAAAGGGCTATCGCTGAGTAGGGGCTTTATAACGAGAGCATTCTGTCTTGAATTGATTCTACTCTGCCTGGCCGGATATTTATATAATCTTCGACGAAAATGCGGGCAGGAATCAGTAATTTTTGAGGACTAACGAAACGCTCTTCTGGTTTGAGGAAATGAATTTTCTTCGATCGGAAAGGATTAGCATTACCGCTGCTCTATATCCGATTTGCTATCGGTCGGTGAGTGTGCAGAAGTGTTGAGTGTTTTAATTGGCCCGCATTGGTGGAGCTAAGAAAAATGTTTCCGCTTTAGTTTCCGGTTAAACTGTTCGCAAGTGTTTATCATATGGTAGCTTGCAGTGATAGCGCCGGTTTGGAACGGGGCGAGGAATAAGGCATGGACTTGAGTACATCGGGAAGCCCAACCTTCATGCTTCTCCCGCAACTTGATCTAGCGGACCAGGGAAACGGTCAAGGTCTACGGTTTTCTGCACTACGGAGAATGAATTGACAGCCGGGCTAGTTGGTCTTGAGTCATCTAGAATTGACTTGTACAGGGCAAAATACAACTCGGGCGACGAAGAAGCACACACGCTCAGCTCTTTTTCGTTCTCTTCCTCTCTCTCTCTCTCAGCAATGACGAGTTTACAGAGTTGAATACGCGCTCAGACAGCTCATCATCACTATAATACAACTGAAAATATTTATTATACTCACATGAAGCCGTCTCGCCAGCTGAGCTGCTATGAGTAACCATTGCCAATCTGATCGGCGGGCAGCCTTCTTGAATTACATTCTGAATGAGATATTGCACGGCTACTCCAAGTTCTTAGGTATTGTTCTGCATAGTAGTGGGCTGTTCAGTGTGCACATGTTATGTTATTTTAACACCGCCACGTATCACAGATTTGTGACGTCGCGTATAAGCGAGCACGCAATTTTATTAAACACCGAAATTTTATTGCGATAGCAATTATATGGACACTCTTGGCTGATTTTTGGCGTCGCCGTCATGCCCCGGATATTTATATGTATGTATGTATATAAAAATGCACAAAGAAAAATAAATCAGAAGAAAAAATTATTCTAAGGCATCCACACGATCGGGCATTCGAACGAGCGACCCCTCGCTCCGCGGCGCGCTGCGTTACACCACTCAGCCAGGCACCATTTTTTTTTTCTTCTTGGTTGAATCAGCCACACACCATGCATGCGCTGGCATTATAACGGCAAGATATTTATAGACAGCCTTTACCGCTGGCGGTATACAGATCTCGGAGGAGCTTGAGCGTGTTTTCTACCACGCAACGCTTCTCCATTTTCTTTAAATTTGAAAACTGCCCTTGAGACGCAAACGAAGAAGGGTCCCATCATGACGATAGTGGGCGAAGCACTGGGGATCGTTCTTACCGTAAATCATCCGCGACATTGCCCACTCGCGCATGTAAATGAGTGACAACGCGTGTGTAGCAGCTTGTCGGTGTTGCCGCTTAGCCGCTTCGCGAGCTCTTGCCCCTGCGGTAGCTTGTTCTATATGTCAGCGCTGCCTTTCGCGGGCAAAAGCGCGTTCACTTTCGTTTTTTCATCTATGGCAGAAAGATGATGATGATGATGATTCCTGGAATAATGGCACAACCCACTACGGGGGATCGGCCACGACACGTGCGGCAGTAGAATTTGCGAAAAAAGAAAAAGAGTGCAAAAGAAAAGAAAGAAAAGAAAAGAAAAAAAAACTGAAGAGGGGGGAGGATATGTCAAAGAGATAATTTATAGGTAACCGAAATATTTGTCATAATTTTGGTGTCGTTTTTTTTTTCCATGCTACCTAAACTAATGTCCAATAACTGAAATAATTAGAGAAATAGAGATAAAGTAAATAAATGAATGATAATATTTTAGCTGTACTAATAATATTAGCAAGGCATTCTCTTTGTTTCCCTGATATAATTAGCTACAGCATCATATATGCCTCTGTTGCAGTGCCCCAGTGCCGATGCCCCCAGGGAGAGTAATACCGATGTGGAAAACTCGAGGCCACTTTTTTGAAATGACGGTTTCAGGAATCTTTGCCGTATGTTTTCATATCTGCGGCATTCAATGAAGAAATGTTCGATCGTTTCTGCTTGATTACAATAGCTACATTGGGGGGAAGGAACGAATCCAGGCCTGTGCAAATAAAAATTTAGTGAGGGTATTCTGCATCGGAGTTTAGTTAATGTGACTTCCAGTTGCCTTGTGCTGCACCATGAGCTATTCCACGGAAACCTAAGGTGCTGAAAATTTGTGTCGCTTAGAACAGAAGATTTAGTGTGATCCTCTCGCATACAAAAGTTTCTGAATCGTGCGATCGTGTTATTAGAAGATGGTTTTAAAATATTTAGGACAGGTCCTTTAACGGATGCTGCCGCTAGGGAGTCCGCCGCTTCATTTAATGCCAATCCAGTATGACCCGGAACCCAAACCAGACGGACATGTCGTACATGCTTCGGTATGTATGAGTACAGATCTGTGAGGCAGGTCGACGAGTGAGACGCTGTTAAAGCAGTGCACACCGACAAGGAATCTGTTAACATCACTACGGAAGAAATATGTGCTGGAAGTTTACGCAATGCAAGAATAATTGCCATTAATTCTGCCTGGAATATTGGTGTGAAATCGGGCAAGCGAAGAGAAAATGACCAATTAAGTGCTGCTGAGTAAATGCCCACTCCTGCTTTCACGTCAGTAACGGATGCATCTGTGGCTATTATTGAAGTTATCCGCACGCTTTTAAGGTGATCTTCCAGCAACCCGTTTAAATATCTAATCGGCAATAACTTAGCATTTTTTGGAAATATGTCATCAAATTCTAATACTGCTGTGGGAGTAAGTACGTTTGGGTAAATTATGTCTCGAAGTGTTACTTGCAATGGTTCTAATAGCTTTTCCGCGAAAATAATTTGGGGGGCGATGTAGTCTAGACCACTCACATTGAAAAAATGTGGACGGTTCACTAATGAATACATATTGAGAGCGTCTATGTGGGGAGGCATATATGTTTAGAAACGTTTTAACTGTTAGCATTCGAAACCTAGTTTGAAGGGATGGTAGGTATGTTTCATGATAAAGTATATTGTTGGCTACATATTTTGGAAGACCGAGACATAAACGTAGCGACTCGCGTTCTATATTTAAAAAGAGGGCGTAATTTATAAGCGGGTGCCCCAGAGAATAATACACATCCAAACTCTAATATGGGACGGACATACATACAATAGATCATTAACAATGTTTTCCTACGCATTCCAAAACGAACGCTGCTGATTCGCCTTAATAATCCCATTGCACGTGAACCTTTAGCTGCAATGTACTCAATGTGCGGACTCCAATTCAGCTTAGACGTGTATATTATGCCTAAATACTTTAATGAATCTACCTGAGGAATAAAGGCCTGTCCGTACGTCAGTGCAATTTGCACAGGAAACGTCAGTGGAAAAGCAAGAAGGGCACTTTTGTTAACATTCAGAGACAAATTGAGACCGTTAAGCCATAATTCAATCTCATTCAAATATGTCTGCAGAATGTTGTACAGCGAATGTATATCGCTGGAAGAGGCGAAGAATGCGATGTCATCCGCGTAGACATACACTTGCACTTCGTTCTGCAATGGAATTGAGCTTAGTAATATATTAAATAAAATGGGCGAGAGAACTGACCCTTGAGGAACTCCCCTTGTTTGTTTGTATTTTTGAGAGGATATTCCATTCTGTGAGCAGTAAAATGTTCGTCCGCTTAGAAAATTTTGTAACCATACAATTATATACTCGGGGACGTTGGCGCTTCGGAGTTTACTAATCAGAATAGTGTGTTCTACGCTGTCATATGCCTTAGCAATATCTAAGGTCACTAGGGCGGCGTACTGTTTTTTGTGACGAGCAAGTTTAATTCTACTCTCCAAGTCAACATGAGCGCACCATATCGAGCATCCAGACCTGAATCCTATTTGAGATTCACTCAATATATGATTTTCTTCAATCCATTCTTCAAGATGTCTATATAATATTCTCTCTATTAGTTTTACGAGATTGGAAGTAAGGGAAATAGGCCGAATGTTATCTATTACATAACCAGCGCCCTGTTTTTTAAGCAGCGGTACTATTTTGGCAACTTTCCAATCTGGGTGGATCCATGCATTTTCTATAGAAAAATTTAGAAAGCTAAAGAATGAGTGGTCTGGAACGCGCTTATTCTTCATCGTCATCAGCCACGGCACAAATAAAGTGCACATAATGCCTTACAGGTGTGTAGCGGGTACCCCGCTTATCAGCAGAATGACGAATGATGGCATAGGGGGTGCTTCTCTACTTCATGAAAGTTACGGAGGGCGTATAGTGGGTACCTTGCATACCTTGCATTTGCTGTGCCGTGACGGACACACGGACAGACAAGCCGAGACCCTAAGGTGCTTCGTCCCTAAAAACACCGCGCACACCTTGCGTCAGAAGCCGCTGCGTGGCAGGATATCTAAAGGCCTGACCACACGTGCGCGTTGCAGCGTGTCAGCGCGTGTCTTTCTGACGCGGCGTAGCGCCCTCTCCTCATTGGAGAGAAAGGGCGCGCGGCTTCGCGTAGCCGGGCGCCCTCTATCTTCATAGGGAGAGGGTGCGACGCCGCGTCAAAAATCCACGCGCTGACACGCTGCAACGCGCACGTGTGGTCAGGCCTTTAGAGCGTCGGGTTCTGCGTTGTCGGCACTTGTAGCGCGATGCTCAAACACAAAGGCGTCACAACTGTGACAGTTGTTAGTTCACGCTTGCCCTGTGTATACGTGCGCGTCCTTTTCGAGCGTCCTTCTTTGCTTTTCTGCGAGAAGCTGCAACTATCGAGCTGCTCGTCGATCTTCGTGTGACATTCCAATTTCCTGCTCTCGAATTCATTGCTTCGCCCTTGCGGTGCAACTCTTTTTTTTTTTTGAAAGTTGGCGAAGAACCGATGGTAAAAAAATATGCCGCGTTGAAAATAATGCATTCTCTTTTTTTTTATGTAGTCGTGCATGGGTGGTCGTTACGCGATGGATTATATTGGGATCATTTGATGCACCGCGTTACGAGTAGGTGTTGTGTTCATGACCGAAAAAACTGCGACCAATCATAAACAGCTTACGACTAATGCGCCTGGAAACAACGCGGGGTAGTTTAACGTTATAATTACCCACATATTCTGAAAGAAAATGTGCTCTTACATCGTTTGTACAGGCGTGCAATGTTGCAAATACGAATACGATGAGTATAAAGAATGTACTACGCCCCTGATACTACAAATTCTTTTTACAATATATATATATGGCTAACGGAGTGAGGAAGGCTCGGCCCCCCCCACTCGCGAACGAGTTGGTACGCCACTGTAACAGAAGACGTTCCCGAACACGATGTGAGGACACACCGGCAACAAACTGGTCACGTAATGACTCTTCTTGCGACGTAAATGAGCACATCGCGGCAAGCTCTGTTAGTGCGGTCACGTATTCTTGAATAGACTCGCCTGGGAACTGAATTCGACGGTGAAATCGGTGGTACTCGATGACCAGGTTGCAGGTGGTATCGAAGTGCTTAGCCAGGGCCGCTACCGCGGAGTCATACACGTCGGGCGTAGCTCCTGTGCCTTCTTCCTCCTCTGTCCTTTCGGCCGCCTGCGAAATAGACAGGGTATTGAAAATACGTTGACCTTCGGGTCCCAAGGAATGTAGTAGAATAGCTACTGGCTGCACACCCGCACGTGTCTTAATCCTGTGAATAAAACCTTTTGCAAGACCCAGCTCATTTGTGAAGAGCGAGCAAAACTTTTGCTGAAGTGCTGATGGCAGCTGAATGGATGGCTCTATCGGACATGTCCGAGATACTTCGGCGTTAGGTAGCGTGCTGGTTTGAAAACACTGCACCTCAGGCCTTTCAATGCGCAGCTTCAAAGCCTTAATACCATCCAGGCCAACGAGAGAAGTACCCTGTTCGAATAGCCTTGCGTCGGTCTGGGGAGAACTCTGAAGCACCGGAAGCCAGCAGGTAGACCGTGAACATGTCGTGCCATCGGGACTATGGTTGCACAGGGCGAGCCGGTGTCGGAAGGAACGGATCCGGTGGGGCGATGCCGGCGAAAGCCATCTGGGGGGGCGTGGCTGGTTATCCCCCGGGAATTATATCAGACGGGTTCAAACACTCGTCGTCATTGTATTGGAGGAGGGACGTGACTGGAATTCACGGGTAGCGGTTGCATACTCGCCGTTTTAATAGATGTTCCACACATATATACACAAGCACAAGGACTCGGTGTTGCCAAGCTAAACACTGAAACCGAATCTGCAGGAACTATGTACAGGATACAACAACGAGATAATTTTATCAAAAACGTTCCGTGAAACAGTGCGAGGGAGATGTCTCTCCTCCCCCTCCTTCAATCGTGCCTCTGATCGATACTGCGCAAGCGTATGAACACTAGTGCGTTGAAGTATGTATGAGTAGACGTCACTAAAAACGTGAGCTGACATGAGGCTCATAGTAATGCTGTAGTTGAGTAGTAATCAATTGATGGCGCAAAAAGAAATGAGCTGAAAACGAACAGACTTGGTCAATGCAGGAGAAACGCTATAGAATTTTTTTCTTTCCAAATCTTTCGTCGCGGTGTACTGTATTCACCATAGCAGGTTACTCTTACGAAATATGCATGGATAGGATGTTCTCTGTTATATACACACATACACATATTTTATAAATGCTGACACAACGGGCGTTAGCGTTATACACAATACATTACAGTTCACAGTCAGCATCAAAGAAAAAATGAGAAGTCCGTGCGCACACTGCTCCATGAGCCAAGGCTCGCAATAAGGAGAGTTGAGGAATGGATGCCACAAAGCCGTTGATGTCGTGGGTGCCATGGGGGCTGTGCTCGACGTTTGGCTCAGAATCCAGTGCAGAGGCGGCGCGTCGCGAACAGGTGCCTCCGGTTGGCCGCAGGGTTACTGGAGTAGTGCAGTGCTGGGTTACTCAAGTACTTGCGCCAGCCCTTCAGAGCGATACGCTCAAGGACATCGGCAGGCACCAGGATTCATTTCGCATGGCTGGTTCCACCCCCGTTACTTTCTCGTGCGGTGCTCCTCCACTTCTTTTAACAGCGGAGCTGCTTAAGATTGAGTTTGGTCCGTGTGTCGTTCGCCCAAACTACTCGGGCGGGTATGTACCAGAGGAATTGGACAAGCCCCATTACAAAGTACAGCAGGTGCGAGGGAAACTCAAGACATTACAAGGAGAGAGCGGAGCGAAGGAAAGCGATGGAGAGGCGGTGGCAAAGGAGATTAGAGCCTAGGGTGGGGGGAGAGAAAAGCCCAGTAGTTGAGGCAAGGAGCCAGGTAGGAGGAAGGAGGTGAGTGCTAAGCGAAAACTCGGCGAAGTGAGGAGGAGGAACGGGGGCGGACCGGAGACTAGAAGGGGAGAGGAGGATACAATATTGTTTCGGGAAAGATACAGACTGGTAGGGGTGGGTACAGATTTATTTACAACTGGCTAAGCGAGCAGCGCCACCGATACTGATCAGCTCGCGCCAGTCTATCCTCATTGTCGTCGTCCTCTTCGTCATCTTTATCTCAATGCCACTGGTATGTAACATGACCCCCGGCGGCTTGAGCCGTGAAACGTGAACATCATTGGACCGAACAACAGATACCGATGCACAGATAGGGCCGATCTCATAAGTAACAGGTGTTACTTGACGCAGTACACGGTAAGGTCCCGTGCAACCAGACAAAAGGTTTTCTGATAGGCCCACCCGACGAAGAGGGGACCAGAGTAGCACAAAGGTACCAGGAGCGAAATAAGCGTCTCGATGTGAAGCATCGTACCGACGTCGTTGGTTGCTCTGCGACGCCGTCAGCCGAGCGCGGGCGAGCTGACGGGCATGATCGGCTCGCGCTACATCGTCACGGGCATACTCGCTGGTGGACGAGGTATTGGCTGAAATGATAGCGTCCAGCAGTAAGGTAGGCTCTCTTCCGTACAACAGATAGAAAGGTGAAAAAGCCTGATGTGTCGTGACGCGATGAATTGTACGCGAAAGTTGCGAAAGGTAGGGCAAGATCCCAGTATCGGTGGTCCGGCGACACATACATAGCGAGCATCTCCGTAAGAGTACGATTAAAGCGTTCCGTGAGGCTGTTGGTTTGAGGGTGGTGAACAGTGGTCAGTTTGTGCTGCGTGGAACAGGAACGCAGGGTGTCGGCGACGATTTGAGATATAAATGTACGGCCACGGTCTGTCAGCAGCTCTCTTGGGGCTCCGTGAACCAATATAACGTCCCGTAACAGGAAGTCAGCAAGGTCGGTTGCACTACTTGTCGGTAAAGCTCGCGTGATAGCGTAGCGTGTAGCGTAATCGGTGGCCACGGCTATCCACTTGTTTCCCAATATTGAAGCTGGAAAAAGGCCCAAGCAGGTCTAACCCAACGCGATAAAATGGTTCCGTGGGTATATCGATTGGCAGAAGATGGCCATCGGGTAGAAGCGATGGTGTTTTTCCACGTTGGCATAACTCACACGTGGCGACGTATCAGTGTACCGAGCGAGCAAGGCCTGGCCCGAAGAAACGGCGCCGTACGCGCTCGTACGTGCGAGATACGCCAAGGTGTCCAGCTGTGGGTGCATCGTGAAGTTCAGCAAGAACACAGCGCCGTAAATACTTAGGCACGACAATAAGAAGGTCAGGCCCGTCAGCTCGGTAATTGCGACGGTATAGGACGTCCTTGTGAAGCACAGAGTGTCGGACGGAGGCGTCATTTGTGGAAGATTCCGTACGGCTGATGATGTCAAGCAGCAGTGGATCCCGTTTCTGTTCTTCCCCAATGAGAAGGAAGTCAGACACTGACAAGATAGAGTGCTCCGTGGTCGCGTCGGTGTCATCAGGATCGTCGACAGGGTACCGGGAGAGGCAATCGGCATCACGGTGCAGGCGGCCAGATTTGTAGACGACCGAGTAGGAAAATTCTTGCAGGCGCAAAGCCCAGCGACCCAGGCGCCCTGTGGGATCTTTAAGAGAGTTCAGCCAGCAGAGTGCGTGGTGGTCGGTGACTACCGAAAACGGGCGTCCGTATGGGTAAGGCCTGAATTTCGTTACCTCCCAAACGAGAGCCAAGCACTCACGCTCTGTGAGTGTTAGATTGGAATTAATTATCCACTTAATAGCGCTGTCGGAGCAAGTGTTGGATTGGTGTTGAGCACGGGGGTCGGAAGGAGCGTCCACCGTGAAAACATCCACTGTGTTGTCCTCTAAAGCGGAAATCAATGCCAAGGAGATGCCTTGTGGCAGAACTTGAGGTGTCAAACTAAACTTGGCAACTGGAAGGCACGTGGAGTTCCCTGCGACAGACAGAACGGTGTGCGGTAACGTAATGCCACGGCTGATCAGGACATCGGTGATAGGTGTCAGTACATAGTCGCCGTCAGGAACTGCTGGTGTTGAGACGAGCTCGACGTAGGACAGTGTCTGGGGAGGAAGGCTAGCATATCCCGCTGTGCAGAGGCGACTCGGCCGTTGTGCAGGAGGGTCTGTTGTGGGCAAGTGCAGACGTAGCGTAATGGCCGAACATTCAATGAGGGCAGAATGCGCGGACAGGAAGTCAAGGCCTAGGATTACGTCATGGGGGCATTTTTCAAGGACGGTAAAAAAACAACTGTGTGGTGATCCGCGATGCTTACATGAGCGGAGCACATTCCAACGACCGATGCTGTTCCGCCATCGGCAACACGGACGAACTGAGTGGTCGCAGGTGTGAGAACTTTCTTGAGTTAGCGGCGGAAATCACTTGTCATAACAGAAAGTTGAGCCCGAGTGTCGACAAGAGCAGTCACTTGCACACCGTATACTTGAACGTCGATAAAGTTCCGTTTCGTCTGTATGATCAGTAGAGAATTTTCGGTCGGTCCGAGTGATCCACTGCCACCTCCGAGGGCTGCAACACTAAGTTTTCCGTCGGGGAACATCGTGGGAAGGCGGGAGAAGGTGGTCGGCGTGGCTGCGGAGAACGAGACTGGCGACGTTGAGGTGATGGAGAGTGGGAGTAGCGGGGATCACTCACAGGTTCCTGACGAGTAAAATGGTCGCGGCTCGTCTCATGACGATAAACAGAACGAGTATTGAAGGGACACAGAAAAGATTGTGCCGCAGGACCCCAGCGACGTCTGCAATGGCGAGAAATGTGCCCGATACGGGGACAGGAGAAGCATATAGGCTTGTCATCAGGTGTTCTCCACTCGGACGGATTGCGGAACACTGATGGAGAGCCCGACGGGTACCGACGTGACGTGGTGAATTGTGGCTGGAAATCAGTACGGGTAGGCGTCGAAATAGAGCAAATACCCATGCTGGCGATTTCCTGTCATACTACCGCTTGAATTAGAAGAAGAGGTATTGAAGGAGGGCGTTCAGGGGATGTTGGTGCCACTGTAGCTGGAATGGCCGCTTCAAGTTCACGCCTGACGAGTCGTGTTAAGTTGTCACAGGTGTCTGGTGGACGATATGGGTCGAGGCAAGAGGACGTCGCTGCGGTATTCGGAAGGCGCTGGAACTTATGGGAGATGCGCCTGCTTTGAGCCTGTTCGAGCCGGCGGCAATCTTGAATTATGGCATCAAAATACGGCACGTTATAAAATATTAACAAGTTAAACGCATTTTCGGCGATACCCTTGAGGGTATGCGCAACTTTTTCAGGCTCAGACATGTTTTCGTCGGCTTTGCGGCATAGGGCGAGGACATTCTGAATGTAACTGATGTGTGACTCGGTGGGACTTTGTGCACGAGTCGATAGTTCATTCTTCGCGGCTTGTCAACGACCAAACGGGTTTCCAAAAAGCTCACGGCTCTGTTCCTTGAAGCTATCCCAGCTTGTAATGTGATGCTCGTGGGTGTCAAACCAGACACGAGGGGGTTCCGTCGAGGTAAAAGATGACGTTCGCTAGCATGAGGGTGGGGTGCCACTTGTAACTAGCGCTGATGCGCTGTGGTGGTGTGGGACGCGGGAGCCGCTCCGTGGAGTAGAGGATTTCTAGAGGAGAGAAAGGGGGGGGGGGGCGTAGGAGAGGAGAGAGCACCTGTCATGCGCACCGCTCTATTGAGTAGAGGATTCCTAGAGGAGAGAACGGGGGCGACGCGCATGCGCTGTGGGGGGTGTGGGACGCGGGCGCCGCTCCGTGCAGTAGAAGATTTCTAGAGGAGAGAAAGGGGGAGCGTAGGAGAGGAGAGAGAGGGGGAGGGGACGCGCATGCGCTATGGAGGTGTGGGACGCGGGACTCGGTAAGAAGGGACGGTCAAAGCCCCCTCAAGCACATGCAAGGACGATCAAGGAATGGAGTCAACGGGACGCGGGCGCCGCTGCGTAGAGTAGAGGATTCCTAGAGGAGAGAAAGGGGGGAAGCGTAGGAGAAGAGAGAGACGGGGTGTGGGACGCGGAACGCGGGAAGGAGGGACGGACTAAGCCCCCTCCAAACACATGCAAGCAAGATCAAGGAATGGGGTCAACCTGGGCGACATACACCATCTGCCTAGCCATTGCTAAGCACCCACTCTGTGCTCTCAGCTATGACTCTGGTAACTGTGGTTGTGGTTGACGGCCTTATTGTACTACAGTGTTCTGGTTCGCATTGTGGGTGCTTCCCTACTTCATAAAAGTGACCGGACACGGGAAGCCGGACGCGGGAGGGACGGATACAGCCCCGAGCATAAGATGCTTCGCGTCTAAAATGTAGCGAAAGGTTGTGCTTTCAAGCACAAGCAAGCAATGTGCTTTGCCACTTTCAACGCAGTATTAAGCTTTACTGCCTTGGATGGCATTCACGTTATTAAGATTACAAGCTTTCGCTTCAAAATGTATAGCAAATGGTACGGTTTTCCTGAGCATCTTGCCATAATTCCGTGGTTCCATTTCACTGTTTGATGTCTTGAAAATTATTTGGATGCAAAGCATCAGCAACAGTACTGGCACCGGTGTCATTTACGCCGCAGATGCCGTCATGCCGATAGCTCAAGCAGCTAACTTATTAGCATATAGTGTCATAGCACACCTTTAATAGAAGACAACAGGATTCCGCCTATTTCAATATCAGCTTATCTAAGAGTACGACAGCTTCACTTGTAAAACATCATTGGTAAATAATTAAAATCGGGCAGATAGGTTCCAAAATGGTTCGGTGAGCGATATTGCAGGTGATACTATCTCACTGCACGCCTTTGTGAGGCAGACACAAAATTGTGAGAGCGCTAATAAACAAAAATTACGTTCCGTGAAGCCACTCGCAAGTGTAGACTATTCATTGCGCTATGCATATTGGAAGGAAGAGTTTTTACAATACTTTGTGCGCTACTTGTAATACACGGCCACAAAACATGTTTCCACTCTTTCCAATTACGACTCACGCATACTAACCATGCGGACGTTTTTTTTTGGAAATGTAACAGCAGACATAACTGACGAGGTTTCTTCCGCAGACTGCGCAGCAAGTACTGTAGACATTGTGGATTTCAAAGTGTTCTTGATGTCTCAATAAAAACAGGGAAACTCTGCCGACTAGATAAGCACGTAACACGCTCACCAAAGAACAGAGTTTCGGAAGTTTTGCTTTTGCTTTGTGTAGCGCCTGCTGCCATGGCAGCCCGGGCACGTTGCTTGCCGCGCTTGTATTAAATCGCCCCACGCGGGATACAAATATGGACCCGCACTTTGAACTAGCTGAGTTCTGGTGTATAGTATAGCAGAGCACGGGGGGTGGGAAAACATAATAATAATATGTGGGATTTTACGTCCCAAAACCACGATATGATTGTAAGGGACGTCGTAGTAGAGGGCTCCGGAAATTTTGACCATCTGGTCTTCTTTAACGTGCACTGACACCGCACAGTACACGGGCCTCTACCATTTTGCCTCCATCGAAATGCGACCACCGCGGCCGGGATGGAACCCGCGACCTTCGGCTCAGCAGCCGAGCACCCTAGCCACTGATCCACCGAGGTGGACCGGGGTGGGAAAAGAAAGAGGGGGGCGACGACGGAGGGAAAGGAGGGGAAGAGCGCAAATAATAGCATAGGTTTGCATAGCATGTATACCAAGGGGGGTTGGAAGTAGAAGTGAGGGTGAGGAGGAGTGATGTCAGGGTCGAGAGGAGGAAAAGCGGAAGGCCACGAACATGGCTGTTTCCACAGTCTTCGCACCAGTAGTGAGTAGCTGCGCCAGTTTTTTCCCCAGATCCTCGCACCACAATGCTTGCTCGCGTCGCTCGCCATCTTTTATTTTCCCACGTTGTTTATTTCCCGGTATCTCAAGAGCGTTCTGGTTACTTCGTTCGTACAAGCACCACATGACACCTTGCTTATTGTTAGCTTTTTGGGGGGCTGTTTCCTGTATTCATCAGCGCGCGAGAGCTATTGAGCATGTGCGAAAGCATATCTCCATATGGTTGGATGGATGGATAAACTTTATTGTGGTCCTTGACAACGCGCGAAGATGGTGCGAAGAAATAACTACTAAGGCATTTTAATGGCACAAGAGCACATGTTCTTTTCTAACGAGTCCCGCATGTCCATAAAAAAGGAAGCGGTCACCTACGGCGCCCAGTAAGCATCAACGTCTTCGATGAGGAGATAAACATCAACCATAGGCATGTCTGGTAAATGATGGGGATGGTGTTGTGGCTTCAGGGTCACTCTGGACCCCGACTACCTTTGGCAGCATGACTAAGTCTTCCGGTTGAGGAAAGTAGGGAAAAAGAAAATGAACAAGTTTAATGGTAGTTTTTACAAATCTATCTACGTAGTGAAAAGGTAAAATTAAAACTAAAAAATTCAGTGACGAGTGAATCGATGAGCCATTTTCCCAGGGCCTAGAGCTTCTTCTCTGACTCAGCACCGTCGTGGTAACACCTCAGGCCGGCCCCTCCTTCCTGACGGTAGCCAATCATACACCACGTACCACCCACCAGGACGCCGGCCAATAACACAGCAATGTCGCAAATAGGATGTTGCAGCCGCTGATGCACCAAAGTTCAGTGGTCAGTGGCACTCACATATGATCAGACCGCGTGAGCGGGAGATGAGGCAAATTTTTCCGTTCCTCCAACACACATCAGGAAAAGTCTTACACCGACCTAATTGCTCTGGTTAAAACACAGGAGCCTGGTCAGCGCTGTAGCGTCTCAGACATGCAGCGGCTATTGTGAACTCGGCGCCAGCTATGTGTCGCCCACTGTTCCTTTGAGCTCGCACACCTCTCTTGCCTTTATGAGGTGTTCCCAGCCGCGGAGAGCCTGTCACCGGGAATGATCATGGCGTCTCGAGTCATGTGGGAAGCCAGCAATGGCACATGCGCCGCCACTATCAGTTATAACAACGTTGAAAGGCACTAATTGATGCTCGTCAGCTTCCAAAGACCATGCGGGCTTGGTAGTTTGCAATGAGGTTGAAAGCGCTGCATGGCAGGCGTCTACAATAACAGAGACGCTGTTTATTTAAAATTATTTGTGAGATTTCTCCGATGCCACAAGAGATGGCAATATTAACGGTAACTTGTCGAATTTTTATTATTTCCGATCACATTGTACAACTTTTCAAGCACAATGAATAACCTAGCATAAAGTTTTTGCACAAACAATCCATTGTGCCAGGCTTCAAAAGTTGTATAATGTGACTAAATATACTGCAGACAATATGCAGTTGGTGTGACTTGTCTAAAAGGCATCGTTATGTTTATATAGTCTGGATGAAGTTGCATAAAGCGTCTGATAAAGATCACCTAGACAAGTTGTTAACGGGAGGGTTTCTTGTATTGTCTTCTGCAGAAGAAATGAAAGAAGCTACGAACGTCGCCTACACGTTCGATTCGTGGAATCAAAGTGAGAAATGTTTTGTGCTCAGACGAGCAGCTAGCAACGGAGGTATGTATATAGCCTGCCTTCGTTCAACTTCGTTAGGGAAGGCAAACTTGTGTGAAAAGTTCCTTTGATGCCCAGTTTTCCCTTGAGATCGAACATCGAGGTGATGCACATGGCGCGAAAGCATATGCTACCTGTGGTTTCCTTGAGCAAAAAGTCCGCTTGCATGTGGAATTTCTCTACTCATAGCAGAAGACCTGCTTATAACTCTTCAGTTTGTGTTGATGTGAGCAAATGCATGATAATGTACTTACACAGCAATCCTAAGTTTAGATTTGGGTATTTTAAGTGAGGCAACCGCGGATAAACACGAATGGTTTGCACCTTGCATGTAAGCCCTATTTATAAAGAAACAGGTCAATCTTATGGTTCTTACCAGCTAAATGAGTCATAGCCGAGTTATGTACGCCAAAATAATTGTGTACTTGATGACTATTGTATTGTGTGGCCCCGCACGAACATACTTATACGTCTGAAAAGGGCAGCGCTAGTAGAACCGGACTGAAGGAAGGCATACGGACACGCAGATGGAAGCGCTTCCGTCTGCGTGTCCGTGTGCCTTCCTTCAGCCCGTTTTCACAAGCGCTACCCTCTTCAGAATGAACGTCCAACTCGCCCAAGAAACAGTGCTCTTGAGGTTCTTATATGCCACTAAATACGTTGCGCCAAACCACACAAATATGCAGAAAGTTTTTTTTTTTAAGTCACGGGGAGGAGATTCTTCATTGTGGGCATTTTTGTCAATGACATGGGCCACCGAGGTATTTAGTTATGAAAATAATGAGCCGGCAAGCTTATCAGCTAGGAATACTCAATATGGATTGCCTGCTGCCTTAAATTTAGGAAGACCGAGTGAAAGCACAGGTTCGCTGAACTGTGCAACGTGGTTTCGAGACCCGCTATTGTCGGCTCTTCTATTCCTTCTGTGGCGGCTTGTATTAGCTGAAATTATTGTTAGTAAAGTATTACCTGCACCGCTAGAATCAGCTGGAGAGTCGCTGACATACTGAATAGCTTGTGATAGAGTAATCTTAGTTGGTTTGCTGGAATTGTTTCTGCGCGGTCTTGCTGCTTAAGCGATGAAAAAGGAAAAAAAAGCAACATGCTGCAGAAACAACAAGCAGGTACAAAGAGAAAAAATGAGGTACGCATAGCTCTTTCTTACAGTGTTGCCTAGGGTGAACTCTGGCGTAATTTAAATGCGTCATATCTAACTACAACTATTCGTCGCTCATTTCTTTCGAGCATCACACTCTGGTAGCGTAAAAATGGATTAATTTTAGGTCATCCAGGGGCACGTAAGCGGAGCGTTTACCTGCTCCACTTGTACAGTAGCCCCCTAGATACGAAACAGTTTGTGAACAAGGCATTCACTTTAGCTAAGGATGCGCCGTTGCTTATGGAAGGGGACTTTAATGCCCCCTATCGTGCGTGGAAGTATATCTGTAGCACTACTAAGAAAGCGAGACTATGACAACAGGCGTTAGAGTTGAATTTATCTCTGATTACAGACCCCTCGTATCCCACTCGATACGGCACATCGATGTGTAGGGATTTGACACAGGATCGTATTTTTGTTCGAGGGGTGGTGGATTCATTCTCGTCCAATTCTAACGTAGACTTCGGTAGCGACGATTACATAGTTATGATTATTTTGGTAATGAGCATTAAAAAGTAGCGCGAATTTAGGGTTGTTGACTGGAATGCAGTTAGCAAACGAAGAGCGCAGAGAAAAGAAGATGAGGGAAGTGAGGGAATTTGGAAGAGTCCTTTTCCACTTAAAAGTGATGTTCACTGACTACTAAAGAAATAGATATTGGCACAGAGCAATTTAATAGATGTGTGACGCATTTGTTGGGAGCGAAGCAGTCAATTTTATCAAAATTCAAGAGTCAGAGGATGAACAGAAGGCTTAGAAAACGTATAGAAATTGTTAATCGGGAAATTCAAGAACGTTATTGGGTATTGTGCAAGCATCAATGGGATGAGGTATGTCATTATGTTTATGGTTGCATTAAAAGGGTAGGCGCCTGGAGTTTTCTCAGACATTTACTAGATGAGACAAACACTAAATTTAATGAGAGGACGGGTATAGGAAAGCTGGTTCATCAGGCGTGTCGAGACACCACCGAGGAGGAAGTGCTGAAGGATTTGGCTGACATATACCTTCCCCTAGAAACCTGGCAAAACACACCTGAGATTGTTTTCGAATATAGTGGCAATGTGAATAGTGCTACGGATGAGGAATTTACTGAAAGTGGTAGGAGGGTGGCGCTGCAGGATTAATAGTCGATCGGCATCAGGGCGGGATGGCATCACAAATAAAATGTTACAGAATTTAGGGGACAGTTTTATTGAGTTCCTTACTTGGGAGATAAACAGCAGATGGAAAGAAGGATCTTTCCCGGAAAAGTGGAAAAATGGCACTACTGTTCTCATACCAACTCTGGGAAAGGCCATGGAACCTGAAAGTCTTAAGCCAATTTCGTTGTCATCGTGTTTGCGGAAAGTGGCTCAGCGTGTCATTTTAAATAGGCTAACGCGTTATGTTGGGCATTGGAGTCTTTACGCATTCGATGACGGGAATTGGGTCCGGCCTCTCGACAAGAGACACTGAGGTACAGTCGCGCGCGATATGAAGGTTATCGCGCGAGCGTCGACCTGCCTAACGTCCCGGGGGCCTGGCGCCACGTTTCCGAGCAGTGAAAATCAAGATTTCGCCTTCTTCTCTCCTTCGTTAGCTGTTCCATGCTACAACAATAACCCCTCAGACGAACTGTACACCCTTTCTCTCTATTTTGAGCCTTCCATTTTTTGATATCAAGTATATTCTTGGTGGGTTGTTATCTCCGCAAGCAATTACAAAATTGCTGGGAAAGATGTGTTAAGCTGGTGCTCGGCACTGCTCAGTTTAAACAGCTTCCTCAGACGGGAGTGATCGCAGCTTAAGGAACAGCAACAAGAGTGAGCGAAGCTTGCTTGATATCACCCTCTCCTCGAAGGAGTATTCTGGGACCTGGCGCTGTTGTCGTTCTTGGTCGACGCTTACACGATATCCTTCAAATCGCGGTCGACTATACTACAGTGAATTCTCACTTGTGCCAAATCAGTTTTAACAGCGTACGAAATTCGACGAGTTCGTAGAACTTCATGGTTTAAAAACGCAGCGTAAAAAGACGATGCACAAGATGAAGGAGGACACTCGACAAGCTCTTATGCTGTGTTCGTCAGTTTAACAAATACTTCAGAATAATGAACTTTTAGGAAATGCCCGGCGCTTTTCCTATGCATTCTATGAAATAAAATTTTCAATTGAACGAATTCCTGAATAGTGACCTTTTCAGTGGGACAACCCTTATTTGTGGACACGGGTGTACTTTTAAGATGACTTATTAGATGTTTTGCGCTCTGCAGCACTGGCCTAGCTGGTGCGTGCCGCCTCAAATCGCCGATCTGTCGGTGGCGGTGCTAAATCGATTGGGCATATAGCGCCGCCGAGGCAAAGTTGCCTTGCGGGAGACGAAAACGAGCCACGTGCGCTTCACTACCTACGCAGAACTATCATATTCGGAAAAGACTTCCACTGTTCGTCCGGAACCGAAAGAAGAAGAGTGCGAAGAAGTTGTAATGACTAAGGCAGGTTTAAATACTGCATCTTTAGCCGAAGCTGTGGGATGTAAAAGTTGCGAAACTTTGTGTCACAGCAGCAAGCTGTGTCAGAGGCAGTGCAAAGAAACATAGACTCTCTGGCGAGCTTTGTCTCTTTTTGCGCTTTAAGGACGTCAGTCCAAATGTATGTCACAGGATGCTTTGCAAAAGAAATTGCATTTCACACTTTCGACTTCATATCTGCTGTGCCCAATGCGGTTCTTTGTTATAGTGAATATTCAGTTTAGTACACTATTTCCTTGGGTCTCTTGAAGTTTACTCAAGGGAGAGTTTACTGCATTTGGACTTGACAGGAAAAAAGCTTTTGATAATGTCCGACACTCTTTCATTGTACGGGTGCTGTCCTACTTGAATCTGGGGAACGGCTTTTCCATTTTGTTAGGCTTTCCTTACGGATAGAAGGACATGGCTTAGGCCTGGGGAGATCAGTTCGCAAATCTTTAAATTGGGCTATCGTGGTACGACTCAAAGATCGCTACTCTTGCTTATATTGTTCAAATTTCCGAAGATACAGTAAGCTAATAGCTGTGCTGGACTCTGTCGAGGGTATTGTTTATGCTATCTACCCGGATAACGTTACTGTAAGGAGTGTCGGTAGTAGTGAATGGAAGGCTAGGCTGCAGGAGGCGGTAGCGCTTACGGAATAGTGTTTAGGTCTTATAGCGCTCAAGCGCTCCAAGAAAAAGTCAGCGTTGTCGGTCTTCAGTTCTAGAAAATTAGGTCGTAGGTCGCAGGATTGGGTACCGTAGATTGAGACTTCCGCTACAGTCCATACTAGGGATGGATTGTTGATACTAAAGGTAGAGGTTATCAGGTTTTGTAGTTGAAGCAAATGGATCGAATGATGATTGCGCGCATCATAATGTGCGATGGCGCGCATTATGATGCACTGTCCAGAAATGTCTAAATTTCGCACAACATAATTCTAAGGTACTCGTTATTACATTCCAAGGAAGAAAATGAAGAAATATGTTGTTTTTTTTTCGCTAGCTTTGATAATTAATTTTCATTCGCGTATAATTAAATTTTTCATTATTCTGTAGCCATTCATGTACGATTTTTACACAAAAAGAAGTTAATCATAGGCTCAAAATGCACACGCAGTTAGTTTCTGGCTCTGTTCATTTGGAGCAAAGAAAAAATTATACTTAAGAAGTTGGTTCTGGAACGCGGCACGTCCAGTGACTTGTCAAACATCGTAGTGCCTTCATCAAAGTGATCGCCTGCAGTCGTATGCAGCACAATCGGGTTGAGTGAAGACGCGTTGACTATGCAGAAAGTTGAATTATTCCTATGAGCAATGTCTCTCGCCCTTTCTTTCCCACTAGTCCGAAGAACTGGCATAAACAAGTCGTGTCCACATATGTGGACACTGCGCCTGAAGGGGATATAACCATTTAGCGTATCATCAAGAAGACAGAGAATGCCATGTATGAAGATCTGTAATACACATAGGGGTTCAAAAAAAGAAGCTGCGATGCGGTTAGCTCACGGATTCATTTAGTGTGATTTCGCACATGCGGTAGCTATTCTAAATTGCAAAGAGGGAGAAAGAGAAATTGGAAGCTTAGCACACCGGTGAGGAGGAGTGATTGCTAGGCACACCGGTGGGGAGGTATACCATACATTGAATAGGAGAATCGGCAGTTGTGTCGCGAGACGGGGCGCGGCTATTCGAGTTGAACGTGAACCTTATGGCTAATATCATTGTTCGTTCGTTTCAGCGAAATGTTCACCCTGTGCACAATGTAGGCAGGTGTATGCCGAGAGTCAGAGCTTTGCTGCGAGAGGCAAAGGATCAGTAGGAGGAATCTACGTCTATTGGCGCGGCATGAATAATGGGAAAAATTTTTATTCGGTGGTGGTGGTAGATGACAAAGGAAGCCTTAGAAATGCCGCTACCATTTATTCAAAGGATCAGGGGCTCGCTGTCCAGGCGGCTATTGCTCTAGCACTAATTGATTCACACAGATTTTTTGGCTTTAGTGACTCGCGATCTGCGATCAAAGCGTTCTCGTGGGGACTTGCTCCACAACCTGCTTACAGACTGCTGTTGGATAGGGACATCACTTCGCATGTAGTTACTTGGTTTCCGGCGTAGATGGCGTCAATGGAGGGAGCCCTGGGTCACCTCAACGAGGCGGCGACAAGGAGTCACGAGGCATAGTGTGCCATGCACTCTCTTATTTGGTCAAGACGTCCCGCTCTTCAGTTTAGGAACCGCCTGTTAAGCAACAACGAGGTCACCAACGCCAATTTCCTAGGGCGCAGGGCATTCGCCCTGCCACACTCCGTATTAAATAGGCCACATGCAGCACCATTAAAGCTTTTGCAGACACGGACGTACTACCTCAACCGGGTCATGAATAAAATTAATCCAGACTGCGGGGTTCCACCTTGTTTTAGTAAGTCGGGGGGGGGGGGGGTTGGTCACTTTATACTATAGGCTCTGGCACTGCTCGGCTTTGGCGGTGATGATTCTGAAGGTGAACCGGTGTGGCAGCGGATGCTGCAGAGTGACGTGCTGGCGGACTAACTCAGGGCTGTCCAGAGGGTCCGTGTGACGGCAGAGGAGTTTCGCCTCCCTGTTCCGACCTGGCAGTGGCCTGCATCGGTTCCGGACTGAGTCCTCAGGACCACAATACAGTTATGTGTACCTTAGCCTATCCGTAAAAGGAAATAGGAATGGAGAGCGCCAGTGTGCCAACCGTATAGCGCACTTAATTGTGCAGACAAACCTTCGGATGTGTGCTTAAAAAAGTGAATGTTGATATCATGCTTTGGTTAACTGCACCTGAACTGCGTCCTTTTGGTAATCAGCGTAACTGAGTCCGAATGTTTATTTTGTTTATTTCAGGCAATGTTCAATGCGAACTTCATTTGTGGGGTTCACCAACGAGTGGTAGCCATAAATCCTGTGATGAAACGTACACAAGCCTCTGCAATGTTCCAGGGCCAACAGTTTTCACAGAAGATGAGTGTATGTAAAACAAGAACACCAGAGCGAAAAAGGGTTGTGTTCAGTTGTCTAGCTGTTAGGCAGTAACAAATTCACGCTCTTCAGTGTTCTGGTAAATGAGACAAATAAAATATTCCCAGAATGGACGCGAAGAGACTATATTGTGCCGCTCACTTGCGTACGCGAGTAGCAGCAGTAGTAATTGACTTTTATTTCAGCCATAAACTAAAGGCCGAGCACTTCGACCACCTGCGCGACCAGTCGACGCTGTTCTTCTTCCCCTTCGGTGCCGATCTAGTCGAGCCAGGTGGTGATGGAAAGGGAAGGGTAAGAGCTGGATTGTTGAGCAGTTGCGCAGTATAAAAGGCAGTGGGACAGGTCGCCATATGGAAGAGGGGCAATTGGCACAGCAGGGGTCATATCTATATTTACAGAGAAAAAAGGCCAGAATGGTTGATCAGGCAATTCAATGGTATGCGCCGTAAAGTTTCGGCCTCTAGCACAGTGAGTGATGGATGAGGGGGGAGGGTAGAGTCGCTTGTCGAGTCTGAGCTGGAGGTAAACGTCGTTGATAGTAGGCGCTGGGAGATCGTTCTGTCGTTCTTCACGGAACTCCCACCGTCCTCCGAAGGTGTGGGCCAGGGAGTGAACGGTGCCCGTTGGGATGTATCGCGGGCGAGCTCATAGCCGTCTATCCGTGAATGCCCAGTGTTGTGTAGGGCAGGAGCTGGCGCGCTCCGCGGTGGGCAGACGAAAAGGAGGCCGCGTGCAGTACGCCGCCGAAGCGACTTGAGGCTGAGGCGAGACTGACGGGAGAGTGTTCCCGCGTTTATTGCACGCGGTTTTAAAGAGAGGGGCAGGAGGGCCATTGTCCAGCGAGGTACAGGTCACATGACCGGCAAGTCCGTGCTGGGTTGGCTGCGGAACATATACAAGGCGGACGCCCAGCTCCACCCAGGGGCATGTATGAGAAGCTTTACCCCCGCTGGTGTGTTTACCCGACACCAGGGGTCGCATGACACAACATCGTCTCCCCCTGGGGGGAAATTGCATCCTTGTACATTGGGAACCAAGTCTGCTAGACCGTTCAATGAAAAATACCTAACGTAGTCCTTCATGTGGGCTGGGGGGCTTAAGCGTCCGCTGTAGGCGACGTGACCCAGGCCCTGCAAGAAGATTTTGAGTGTTGCGGCTGTCGGTAGCCGACTTCGAAGACCCAGTCCCATGTCCTATGGAGAAAGAGTGCCCAGGACTCTCCTTCTGGGGTCCCGACTGACGGTCGTGGGTTGAAAGCAGTTGCAGCTGTGCTTCAGCCGTTGCGGAGTCACTCTGGACAGCAGGGCCACCGCGAATGGCCTGCGTAGGCAACAGCTGGTTGCTGACGCGTAATCTTGAATGCGGCCGTCGACCGCGGCCGTCGACGTCCTTGTTCTCGAGCCCACGCGGCTCGCTGGTGACCTGCTGCCATAGCCCCCGAGGAAGCCGACGCAGCTTGGCGGACATTGGCACGATGTGCTGCCGCCTCTTGGGCCGGTGGACGTAGTCCTTGACACGTACCAGGGCCTCGCCAGGCAGGCGCTCGAACCCCCGGAGGTACACCTGCAGAACGTTGCGAAGAAGGAGGTGTCACCGGACGACACGTTAAAGTTGAGCCGTCGATCGGCAGTTCCAATTGCTGGATGGCGTCGAGCCCCCAGCAGCGAATTCCCATAGGCAGTCACGTAGAATATGACGTGAGCCCACATGCACCCTACCATGGGTCAGCGGTAAGTCGTCGTACGATAAAGAAAAGTTGTCACCGTGCCTTTTTTACCCACAAAGACTCCCTCATAACACAAACAAAGCCGAACTTTCAGGCAGATAGTCAGCATTAGGACATTACGAATGACCATTGAAAGAGACCAAGTATTGGCGAAGCTTTCAATCGATAAATACTGAGCGCCAGCTGTAGTGAAGAAAATATTACAAATTTTGAATCGGGGATTAAAAAGCTGCACATATCCTTCAATCCACTATCTGTTTCTATATTTATAATTCTGGAACAACAATAAGATTCTGGGCAGAAAATCTGTACTCAGCCATTCTACTATATGAAGGTGAAAGAGCAGCGGAGTCGCTCAGCACGCGACACAGCGGTGACGTGGTGGAGGCTAGTTTGCTATCAAAGGCGTGCTTGTTAGCGTGCCCATCAATGTTCGAACCACAGTGCGCAGCCTGCCACAACACATCGACGGCGATGCCGCCATCGATGCGCACATTCAGCGACGTCTGCTCGCCAAGCCCATCTGCAATTCCGCACTTTACGCTTCGCGACCGGCGTCGCCTTGTCTGGCTTGCCGCATGCACTTGACGTTTCGAGCACAATCTCCAGCTAGCACCATTGACATTCCCGTTTCTGTTCCCTTCGTGTTTGTATTTCCTCGTAGGCACGTTGCTCTTTGGGAGACCTAACTGTACGTGGCCAAACCACTGTTACTGGAAACAATAAATATAATGCGCTAATCGACAGCTGCTGGTTTCCTTTATTCATGTGTTTCAGCGACAGCAACTTTTCCTTTATAAGTAGGTATGATATTGGAAAAGCAACTTAGAAGACCCCGCGTACTGTGCGATGTCAGTGCGTGTTAAAGAACACCAGATGGTCAAAATTTCCGGAGACCTCCACTACGGCGTCTCCCAAATCATATCGTGGTTCTGAGACGTAAAACCGCAGATGTTATTATTATTAACTTACGAGACCAAGCTCACACTTATCCCCTTAAATTACGCTTCACTTCTAAACAGAAGAGCATTGCTGGGAAGACATTTTTCAGGGGCTATATAAAGCGCCTTATATCAAAATACGAATGTCACAGGATATTTCTTCGCTTTCGGATGGGTGGGCATTAACTTTCACACGTGCTGTACCTCTTGAGGCGAATGCATTCACCGTCAGCAAAGATAAACGTGCTTTACGGAGTAGTTTTTCTTCGTTTCGCTATGCACGTGGCGAGGATGATGGCATAGCATATTGCCACGCGCGTTTCTTATGTTCACTTCGCTATATTCGGTTTTCGCCCTCAAAGGCTATCAGCAATGCTCAGTGCAAGCCGCGCCTCATTGTTTTAGAAGCTTCGCGATCATTGTAGATCGTTTTGTTAAGATTGCGCGCAAGACGCGAACACTCGAGCTTATTCCAGAGCTTGCGCGACAACCAGTGATAAGACTCGAATATTCTATGGCACGCGTATAAATTCCGACGCGCTTCACCGCTTGTCAGTTGATCGACGGCCGACGCTCTGTTCGCCGCTATCAGTGCCAGCGTTTATTGTTGTAATCTCACCTTCATCTTACCGGCCACAAGTTCGGCCCAAATAAAGTGTTGCACGTTGGACTACTGCCTACTGCCTTCGTCAACGTCACGACCACGTGACATCTGGTGGAGGTGCTGCTCCTTTCATGTACCGGACGCCCCCGTCAAGCCGTGAACCGAGCCCACGTCGCGAAGAAGACACCGACACCATCAGTGACGGTCGAGCCAGCCGCAGGCTGAAAGGACTACCCCCGAAGCACGGACTACTGCCGGACAAGCCGAAAGCTACGGCGGCGAAGACGAAAGGCACGATGACTACCGCTGTGTCCCCTGCAACCATCGTGATGCAGCCACCCAGAGAGCCACCGACGTTCCACGCATCGCCTAGCGAAGACCCCGAAACATGGCTGGAGACCTTTAACAACTGGGACTCCGAGGAAAAACTCCCGCCGCGCCTACTTCTACTTAGAAGACGCCGCGAGGACGTGGTTCGAAAACCGCGAAACCACGCTACAAACCTGGGATCTCTTTCGGACGACGTTCCTAAGTACCTTCACAAGCGTTGTCCGCAAGGAACGTGCCGCAGCTATCCTGGAAACACGTGTGCAGCTTCCCAATGAAAACATTGCCATCTACACGGAGGAGATGACGCGCTTGTTTCGCCACGCCGACCCCAACATGACTGAAGAGAAGAAAGTGCTCTTCCTTATGAGGGGGTGTCAAGCAAGAACTCTTTGCCGGATTGATCAGGAACCTGCCGAAGACGGTCGCAGAATTCGCGTCCGAAGCCTCGACAATCGAGAAGACGCTCGAGATGCGCACACGGCAATACAACCGCAGCTTCTCGGTTTCACGCTACGCCAACGCCCAAGAACTAGGAACCGTCGACCTGCGTGAGACGATCCGAGCGATCGTGCGGGAGGAGCTGCGCAAGCTGTTACCTTCGCCGCAGCCTCAAGTGGACTCGATCGCCGACATTGTCCGCGACGAGGTTCATCAATCGCTCGGAATTCCCGAACCACAGCGGCCTCATCCGGAGGCTATGACCTACGCTGCTGCGGTCCGCCGTCCCTTGCCCGCTCCGCGACAACGTCAATACAGCGCATCACCGCAGCTCGGCCGCCAGACGCCGCCGCCGCCGCCGCCAGCACCGACGCCCTACCGTCCTCCTGTCGGCCAGCGCTATGCGGCGTGCTACGCGCCAAGGAAGACGGACGTTTGGCGCGCCCCTGACAACCGCCCGCTCTGCTACCACTGCGGGGAGGCCGGCCACACGTACCGCCGCTGCCAGTACCGACAGATGGGGCTACGCGGATTCGCCGTCAACGCGCCGCGTCCGCAGCCAGGCGAACGGCCTCGCGACATCGACGACTACCTCACCGGAACACAGTGGCAAGAACGACGACCTTCCCGCTCGCCGTCGCCCGGCCGCTACATGTCACCGCACCGCCGGCAGTACACTGGCCCAAACCGGGGCCGGTCGCCTACCCCGTATCCGGGAAACTAAGGACAGCAACCGATGGAGGTGCGGTTGCTGTACGACGAAATGCCGAAGATCCTCCGCGGCCGCCGACGACGACAACGCCACGAGACCTGCGCAACACGAGGCGAAGCAGACGAAGCCCTGCCGACGAAACCTCGCGGACCGAAGAAAACGGGACGACGCAGCATGGAAGCACCGCAGCATTTCGACGCAGCCGTGATCCGACGCCAAGACCCAACCGCAACGCACGACGACGAACCAGCGACCTCGACGTAATATTCGACGGCCACAACGTCACCGCCCTCGTCGACACTGGAGCCGACTATTCCGTCGTCAGTGGCCCTTTCGCGGTGAAGTTGAAGAAAGTGAAGACTGCTTGGCAAGGCCCTGAAATTCGGACCGCTGGCGGTCGTCTAATAACGCCGGCCGGTGTTTGCACGGCGAGAGTCACCATCATCAATAACAGGACTTATCCTGCGAGCTTTGTAATCCTACAGAACTGCTCCAGGGATGTAATACTTGGAATGGACTTCCTAAGTGACCACGGCGCCGTCATCGACCTAAGATCTGAGTCGATAACACTAACTCCAGAAAAAGCTCTGCCTACCCAGACGACGCCGGGGAACCATGCATTGAACGTGATAGACGAGCATGCCACCGTCCCGCCTCTCTCCAGCATCATCATAATTTCCGTCGGCACCGAAAAGCCCGCAGACTTCGAAGGCGTCATCGAGGGCGATCAGCACCTGCCTGTGAACCGTCAGATTTGCGTCGCAAGAGGCATCGCCGAGTTGCGTTATGGCAAAGCAAAGGTACTGCTAACAAACTTCAGCCACGAATATAGGCACCTTAACATTGGTACGACGGTCGCCCACATCGAGAAATTCATGGACACCAGCCACGCTTTCGCCCTTTCCGATTCTACCGAACCTGCTTCGACGAATCGAGGTCCCAAACTAGATTTCGACGTCAACCCGAACCTTCCGAAGGTCAAGCAAGACCAGCTAAAGGCCCTACTCCTGCGATTCGAAGACTGCTTCTCGGTGTCGTCGAGAGTTCGACAGACCCCAGTCGCGAAACATCGCATCATTACAGAAGAAAGCGCTCGACCAGTTCGACAGAGCCCGTACCGAGTATCGACGCGCGAACGCGAGGCCGTGAAGAAACAAGTCGACGAAATGCTACGCGACGACATAATCCAGCCGTCCAAGAGTCCCTGGGCGTCTCCCGTGGTTTTGGTGAAGAAGAAGGACGGCACGCTACGTTCCTGCGTCGACTACCGTCGCCTGAACAAGATCACGAAGAAGGACGTGTACCCCCTCCCACGGATAGGCGACGCCCTGGATCGACTCCACAACGCAAATTACTTTTCGTCGATGGACCTCAAGACAGGCTACTGGCAAATCGAGGTCGACGAGAGAGACCGAGAGAAGACTGCCTTTATCACACCAGACGGCCTCTTCGAGTTCAAGGTAATGCCCTTCGGTCTTTGCTCGGCGCCTGCGACGTTCCAACGTGTAATGGATACCGTACTGGCAGGCTTGAAGTGGCAAACTTGTCTTGTGTACTTGGACGACGTCGTTGTGTTTTCCTCAAACTTCGACGAACACCTCCGGTGCCTTGAAGCTGTACTTCAAGCAATCAAGACCTCCGGACTCACCCTGAAGCCACAAAAGTGCCGCTTCGCCTACGAGGAGCTCTTGTTCTTGGGCCACGTGATAAGCAAGTCCGAAGTACGCCCCGACCCGCAGAAGACAGCCGCCATCGCTACATTCCCGCCACCCGCCGACAAGAAGGCCGTGCGTCGATTTCTCGGCCTGTGTGCCTATTACCGGCAGTTCTTTAAAAACTTCGCCCGCATCGCCGAGCTTCTCACTAACCTCACCAGGACCGACGTCGAGTTCAAGTGGGAAACGCCGCAAGAGGAAGCATTTCAGGAACTAAAACGACGCCTGCAGACGCCTCCGTTACTTGCGCATTTCGACGAACACGCCGAAACAGAAGTACACACCGACGCAAGCAGTGTCGGACTCGGCGCCGTTCTTGTGCAGATGACTGACGGACTGGAAAGGGTCATTAGTTATGCTAGCCGGTCGCTATCAAAGGCAGAGGCCAACTACTCCACAACAGAAAAGGAGTGCCTTGCCATCATCTGGGCTACATCGAAGTTTCGCCCCTACCTTACGGCAGGCCCTTCAAAGTTGTGAGTGACCACCACGCCTTGTGTTGGCTAGCTAACTTGAAACACCCTTCTGGTCGCCTCGCACGGTGGAGCCTGAGACTTCAAGAATTCGACATTACCGTCGTTTACAAGTCCGGGCGAAAGCACCTCCGACGCCGACTGCTTATCTCGCGCCCCCGTCGACCCGCCGCCGCAGGACGACCAGGAGGATGACTTCTTCTTGGGAACCATAAGTGCCGACGACTTCGCCGAACGACAGCGAGCCGACCCGGAACTCAGAGGCCTTGTGGAGTACCTTGAAGGCAAGACCGCCATTGTTGCGAAGGCATTCAAGCGAGGACTCGCTTCGTTTTCCTTGCGAAACGGTGTTCTCATAAAGAAGAATTTCTCGCCACTTCGAGCCAACTACCTTCTCATAGTGCCTTCAGCATTGCGTCCAGAAGTACTCCAGGCACTACACGACGACCCGACGGCTGGACACCTCGGACTTTCCCGCACGCTCGCAAGAGTACAGGAAAAGTACTACTGGCCGCACCTTGCCGCCGACGTCGCCCACTACGTAAGGACGTGCCGAGACTGTCAGCGACGGAAGACACCGCCAACAAGACCAGCAGGCTTCCTTCAGCCGATCGAGCCTCCTCGGCGACCGTTCCAGCAGATCGGGATGGACCTCCTGGGGCCGTTCCCAACGTCGACTTGCGGAAATAAGTGGATCGTCGTAGCCACCGACTACCTCACCCGCTACGCCGAAACAAAAGCCCTGCCCAAAGGCAGTGCCGCCGAGGTAGCCAAGTTCTTCGTTGAGAACATCGTCCTTCGACACGGCGCCCCAGAGGTTCTCATCACCGACAGAGGTACGGCGTTTACGGCTGACCTAACCCAGGCGATCTTGGGATACAGCCACACAAGTCACCGCCGGCCACCGCGTACCACCCACAGACCAACGGCCTGACCGAGCGTCTAAATAAGACCATCGCCGACATGCTGGCCATGTACGTCGACGTCGAACACAAGACGTGGGACGCCATCCTTCCGTACGTGACCTTCGCGTACAACACGGCCGTACAGGAAACGACGCAGTTGACGCCATACAAGTTGGTCTACGGACGGAGCCCGGCAACGACGCTCGACGCCATGTTACCAAACGTGACCGACGAGGAAAACATCGACGTGACCACCTACCTACAGCGCGCCGAAGAAGCACGACAGCTCGCCCGCCTACGGATCAAACACCAGCAGAGGACTGACAGTCGCCGCTACAACCTTCGACGACGCCACACGGAATACCAACCCGGTGACCGTGTATGGGTGTGGACGCCAATACGCCGACGGGGACTCAGTGAGAAGCTTCTTCGACGATGCTTCGGACCGTACAGGGTACTTCGACGCCTCGGCGCACTCGACTACAAGGTTGTCCCTGACGGCATTACCAACTCTCAGCGGCGCCGTGCGCGACCTGAAGTCGTCCATGTCGTGCGCCTCAAGCCATATCACGCGCGTTAGTGAATTTGAGGACTGTACTTTTTGCTTTATTATTGTACCTTCTTTATTGCTGTTATTTATTGTTGCATGCATTGGCCACCTCCCCCCCCCCCCCCCCCCCCGTGTTCTGTTTTAAGCATCGGGACGATGCTTTTTCAGTGGGGGGCATTGCCACGCGCGTTTCTTATGTTCACTTCGCTATATTCGGTTTTCGCCCTCAAAGGCTGTCAGCAATGCTCAGTGCAAGCCGCGCCTCATTGTTCTAGAAGCTTCGCGATCATTGTAGATCGTTTTGTTAAGATTGCGCGCAAGACGCGAACACTCGAGCTTATTCCAGATCTTGCGCGACAACCAGTGATAAGACTGGAATATTCTATTGCACGCGTATAAATTCCGACGCGCTTCACCGCTTGTCAGTTGATCGACGGCCGACGCTCTGTTCGCCGCTATCAGTGCCAGCGTTTATTGTTGTAATCTCACCTTCAGCTTACCGGCCACAAGTTCGGCCCAAATAAAGTGTTTCACGTTGGACTAGTGCCTACTGCCTTCGTCAACGTCACGACCACGTGACAATATTTTCGCAAGTTACCATGTTGTGAATGAAAGGCGATTATCGGCGCAAATAACCACCTCCAATTCATCTATATTACTCCGACGATAGTTTGTTCCCGATGCTTCACTGGGGCTAAACATTCGTTGCACCCTTCGATCGACATCGATGCATCCTGACGGTAACATAGCTGGAATGAATCGGAATCAATTTATGGGAACGTCACGAAACGAGGGGATACCTCCCATTTTCGACCGACGCTACTGGACGTGCTCCGCATGGGCTCCCGTTTTCCACTTGGCTTTCGGAGGTCCAGCCAACTCATCACCCCTGTTGTTTCCATCGCGAGCTCCAGCGAACCGACGCTAGATGAAGAAGAAGGGCCAGCCAGCACGAGAGAAGAAACGGGGACATCAGACTAACAGCAAGGTCTTAATGGACTCAGTCAGTATTAATAAAAGCCTTTTTTAATCACCTTGACGGCATCGAGTTCTTCCACGGCTGCTCCACGCCATATCCCACACATTTTGGTGCCGAAACCCGGGATAGACCTACCGACGGCTGCGAGTTGCCTGGAAGAAATGGACAAGCTCAAGGCGAAGCGGACTTCGCGACGATCCTTGAACAGCCGGATCATCAACGAGGCAAGTGCCCTACTTCTAAATGACTCCGCAACGCGTGAGCAGCTCGATTCCATATACGAGAGGCTAAAGACGAACAACGAGGAGTTGAACAAGATCAACAGCGAATTAGAGAGTCTCATCGCGGACGAGGACTTCCAATCCGAGTTCGACACCGTCTTAGAGTACGAGGACAGCGCGACGCGAGTCCTTGCCGAGCTCCTAAGCCGGCGGAACCGCATTTCAAGCGCACAATCAGACGAGGGATCGGCGTCGGCTACCCATGCGATCGTTACACCATCAGAGAGGACGGGAGCCAAGCTACCTAAACTGACTATCGCTCCATTTTCTGGGGGATGTGTGTAAATGGACGGAGTTCTGGGAGCAGTTTCTCCAGATTGTCCACAACAACGCCACTCTGACTACGACGGAGAAGTTCCATTATTTGCGTCAATTTTTGAAAGGGGATGCTGCTTCAGCGGTGGCCGGTCTTCCAACGACTGAAACGTGCTACAAGGACGCTGTAGACATGCTACAGAAGCGCTTCGGGGACAGGACTCGACAAGAGCAGGAATACTTTGCAAGACTGCGTCAGCTGACTCCTGTTCGAACATCTGGTGACACGAGAGCCCTCCGACAACTCTATGACCACGTACTCGTGACCAACAACCCCTGTTGTTGGTCACCATTCACTCATCAAGTCAGCCGGATCATTTTGAGCCGACCTCGACATCTGTGAGTGCGACGTTGATCATTTTTCGCCGACTTCAATCTTCAGACCAGCGGCGGCCAGAGACGCACATTGTGTTCCTTGCCGCGGCGCGTCTCTACCACCGGTGAGCTGTCGGCGTTCGACGGTGGCTCTGACTGAGGACGGTAGCGTTTCTTGATCGATGACCACCGATCAGTTGGACTCTTGTCAGGGTTCCTGCCTGTTATGCAAGATTTTGTGATTATTTAACGTGCCTGTCGTACACGCCGAAGGCTCGCACAGTTTCGCCATGGAGAACGCAATAGATCCGCCAGAGAAAGTTGCGGAGGACGCTGTCAACACCGCTGCGGCAGCAGCAATGGACACGACTCCACCTGCGACCGCCAATGATGACGAAACGTCCCCCTCCAACGACGACGGCTCTGCTTGGGTGCTGGTGCAGAAGAAACGACGCACGCAAGCCGAACTGTCGGTCTCTCAGCGGAAGCAAGGCACTACGCCGAGCGAACTTCGAGGCACTACCACTCAACGTAAGCCAACGACATCACGGCCACCACCCTTGCCTCTCCAAGACTACAAAGCCATCCTACTCCCACTTGGCGGGCTACGCTTGGACCAGTGGACTCGCTCCACGCTGACGCGGGCTATTGGAGTCGCCGCAAGCCTACCTCCTGCCGAGGTCGACCGGCTAGTTTTCCGCTTGCGTCCCGAACAAAACCTCGCTGTTGTAAGCACGCCACATGAGCACATCGCCCTGAACCTCTACAGTGTCCAGCACCTCCGCCTAGGCGAGCATACCTATCCTGTGTCCATTTACATTGCCGCTCCCGACAATTCATGCAAAGGCATTATCTATGGCGTCAACCCGGGAACGAGCCCCTCCGAACTTATGGATCATCTCATTACCCCTGGCCACACCGTTCTACAGGCGCGAATGATGGGTAAAACGAGCACGGCCCTCATTACCTTCGAAGGACTGCAGGTACCCCATTACATACGTTATTACAGCGCCGAATACCGGTGCTACGTGCATCGCCCACTCAAGCAAGTTTGCACGGTTTGTCTCCGGTTGGGACATCGTTCTGACAACTGCCCCACACCGAAGTGCGTCACATGCAAGACATGCGGCGTTGAGAACCCAACACCAGGGCACTCGTGCTCGCCGAGGTGCCGTTCATGCGGAGGGGGATCACCCCACCACAGACACGGGCTGCCCCGCCCGCGTCCGGCCTCCAGTCAACAAGGACCGGGTCCGGAAGGCACTTCAGCAGGAACAGCAACAAAGAGATGTAGAGCATCTCCCCCACACCTTCATCGTCATCTCAGGGCGAGTTGCAAGCAGCAGGTTCCACTCCGGGTAGGAAATCCAGGTCACGGTCCCGGTCCAGGCGGGGGTCGCGGAGCAAGGCCCGTTCTCGTACCCACTCCAGGACGGGTTCTCAGCAGCCACCTGTAAAGCGGGCGACTACTTCGGAAGCCACTGCACCATTGGCGACGAACCAGTCTTCGCTCCCATTGAAAGACTGTAACCAGCCAAACAAGGATGAAGGAGCCGGTGCCGAGCAGCGCCGAACGGAACCTCGGGAGGTAAGCTAGGCGAAGGGGCCTCCCCTGCTCTCACCTTCCTCCGCTACCCCTTCCGAGACCTTAGCTTCAGCTCCCCCAGATGACACAGAATCCCGACCCGAATGCACTTCATCAGCTTCGTGCGGAAATGGAGGCCAAATTGCGTGCTCTAGATGCTCGACTTCAACGCGAGATAGAGACCGCATGTGCTACTATCCGGCGAGAGTTCCGCGATATGCTCAATGAGGCGGTGTCTGCGCTCAAGGACACACTCAACAACGCGGTAGCGACACTCCACACCTTAATCAGTAACAGTATCTCCACTCTATCCACCGAGATACAGCAACAAACTGATCGAAACATGCAACAAATGCGCCAGGAGTTCGCCCCTGCTCTCACACTGGCACCGAACACAAAGCGCCCCCACCCATACACACGCCCTGCCCCTCTCAGGGAGTGAAGATGGTGACGCGTAACCCAGATCATCTTGTGGTCTGGCAATGGAACTGCAGGGGGTTCCGCCGCAAGCGGGGCCCCCCTGCAGCAGTACATTGCCATGACCTCAATGGCACCCGACGTCATACTCCTTCAAGAGCCCAACTGCACCCCTTCCCTCTCAGGCCTCGAGGCGTACGGTAGTGATTCGGGTCTCGTAGGGGCACTTGTGTCTAACCGCCTAACGGTACGCATAAATTCGGTCGCCACTGACGTTCCCCATCAAATTATAGAAGTAATCACGCACACCAAGCGCAGCGATAGCCTTTTCATTCTCAATATTTACAGTTCCCCCTCGTGCCCGTACACACAATTTTCATTATCTTTTTACAGAATTTAGCAAGCTCGGGGATAAGTTGTTGATCTGCGGGGACTTCAACGCCGCGCACTCGGTTTGGGGATATCCTAAGAGTACAGGAAAGGGAACGAAACTGTGGGACACCATTTGTAATATGCGCTTCACATTGATTTCTGACCCCACACAACCCCTACCCGCGTCGGGAACAGCGTCTCACGAGATACGTGTCCCGATCTCACGATGATTCGCGGTACTGGGGCCGTCATATCTAGTGGGCCCTTAGACGAAACTCTTGGGAGTGACCACCACATCATCGCAACCGCCCTTCCACTCACCAGTTCGCGCCGTCCTGAGCGTAGAGTTCGTATAACGAATTGGGCTAAATTTCGAGAGCTTCGGACTGTCAGTCCAGAAGCGGATGGCTACGACGACTGGCTTGCGGCCCTTACCGCTGACCTCGACGCCACCACGCGGTCGATCACCACTACGCCTATCAATCCCGACGTCGACCCGCACCTGCTCCACTTGTGGGACGCTAGAAGGGGACTGACGAAGCGTTGGAAGCGGCAGCGCCTAAATCGTAAACTGAAACTTCGGATTGCGTGTATCACGCGAGAAGCCCAGGAATACGCCCAGACTCTCACGCGTAACAACTGGAGGGGATTTTGTAACAGTCTTTGCGGCACCCTGAGTACTGCTAAGACATGGAGCATTCTTCGAGCACTTATAGACCCCTCGGGCACCAAGACGCAGACACAAAAGCGGTTGCATGTCCTCACCCACTCGTTTAGGGACTCTCCCGACCGCCTCCTGCAGGAATTGAAGGCGCGTTATATCCCTTCTGGAGCGCGTCCCCAGTACCACCCGTACCCGTACGACACAGATTCGCCCAATGCTCTAGACGCCGACATCACAATTCAAGAGGTCCGCTCCGTTTTAGAGGATATCCGCAAGAATTCAGCGCCGGGTATTGACCACATCCGGTACACGACACTTCGAAACCTCAATGACGCAGATCTTACGCGCCTGGTGGACACGTTTAACGAGCATTGGCGGAACGGCACGCTACCCCAAGCATGGCGACACGCGGAAATTTCCCTCATCCCAAAACCGGGGAAGCCCATCTCTGTCGAAAATCTCAGACCGATCTCCCTTACATCATGTATAGGCAAGCTCATGGAACACGTTGTCCTGCGGCGCTTGCAGCCGTTTCTCGAGGGCCAGTCTTTTTTCTCGCATACGCAGTTCGGCTTTCGCTCGCACTTATCAACGCAAGACGTGTTACTCCAGTTGAAAGAGCAGGTCTTGGGTCCATCGCGGAGGGTCCAAACCCGCGCTTTGCTTGCGCTAGACCTTAAGTCGGCCTTTGACAATGTGGAGCACGACCTCATTCTCAGCAACCTCGCCGAATCCCGCTGCGGCGTTCGAGTTTACAACTATGTGCAAGCCTTTCTTCGTGATCGTACCGCAACAATTGGTATAGGCCCTCATCGCTCGAGTATCATCCACCTACCGGGCAAAGGCACCCCTCAAGGAGCTGTGATTTCACCAGCACTTTTTAACATCGCTATGTCAGGTCTCCCCAAACAACTTGAGCAAGTTGACGATGTGCACCATGCTATCTATGCCGACGATATCACGTTGTGGACGTTTCGGGGTTCTGACGGTGCCATTCAAGACCGGCTTCAACAAGCGGTACAAGTCGTCTCAGACTGCTCGACGGGGCGGCCTCACTTGTGCCCCAAGCAAGTCTGAGCTCCTCGTCTTTCGCGGCCGCAGTAAGAATCCCCCACCCCACATCCATGTACTCGTCGAAGGAACACCTATACCTCAGGTAGAGTGGGCACGCATCCTCGGACTTCACGTTCAAGCAGATGGCAGGGCAAGACACACCATCTCCTTACTCTCGCGCCAGACGGAGCAGATCATCGCCATGTTCCGACGCGTAAGTAATCGACGCTCGGGACTTGGGGAGCGGGACATTCTTCGACTAGTGGAGGCGTGCATTATAAGCCGCTTTAGTTATCACCTTCCCTTTCACCGGTTAACGCAAGGGCAACGTGAACGGGTGAACACACTCATCCGTAAGGCCATCAAAACCGCGTTGGGGGTTCCGCACTATACTTCTACGCAGCGCCTTCTGTCACTAGGAGTGCACAATACCCTCGATGAAATCCTCGAGGCCCAGTGGATTAGTCAGCGCCAACGCCTTCTTCTCACCCCAACGGGTGGACAGGTACTCCAGCGCCTGGGTCACCCAGTACCCCCTGAACCCCCGGAAACGCAGGGGACTTCCGTGCCACTCGAAATAGCTCGAGTACTTCGCATACATCCCCTTCCACGCAACATGCACCCTGAGCGCAACACCGGTCGCCGGCGGGCACGGGTGAGGTACCTGAATCGCACTCTCAGCGAGGTTGAGGAGGATAGGGTCTACTACACGGACGCGGCTCGCACGGCAAACGGACACACGGCGGTGGTGGTTAGCGGCGCTCATGAGATAGTAAGTGCTGCCTCTATCTCCTCCCCATCTTCAGCCACCGGCTCGGGCGAGATACTAGCGGTTACCCTGGCCATCCAACACATATTGAGCCTCCCCGCGGACACATACTACATAGTCACCGATTCGCAAGCGGCATGTCGGGCTTTCCTAACAGGTCGCGGCATTCCAAAAACCTCACATTCTATGCTTTCACGCACATCCAAAGTTGCTTCACACAACAGCCACATCATACACCTGCTCTGGACTCCTGGTCATGCCTCACTGTCGGGTAATGAACGCGCTCATGCGGCCGCTCGAGAACTCACCCTCCGAGCAGCCCCGTGCAGTGAGGCGGCCAACACAGAGCTAGGTTCCCCACTTCTCACATACCACGACGTCACACAGCATTACAAACGCCAACGACAGCGATACCAACTCCCACCAGAGTCCTTCACACGAGAGGAGTCTGTCGCGCTTCGCCGGCTGCAGACCCGAACTTTCCCAAATCTGCACTTCATGCATAACATATACCCTACTCGCTACACCGACACCTGTCCAGGATGTGGCGCTACCCCCCCACAACCTTCCACGTCACCGTCGAGTGCACCGCTGCCTACTTCCCTCCTCCCACCAATCCTACGGTCAACCCGTACCTCAGAGCAGTGGGAAGGCACCCTTCGCGACGGCGCTCCCGAGGTCTGTCGGGCTCTCGTTCAGCGGGCCCGGGCTGTCGCAGAGGTTGCCATAGGTGTCCCGGAATAGGGACCCTCCCCGTTTTCTTTATTTATTTTTTTTAAAAAATAAAAATGTTTTCATCATCACGAAACGACGTAAGGCGTCGAAACAAGTCAATTGAGAGTGGGGTTTAAAACGAGTGGGGTTTAAAAGGCCCACCCCTTACAGAGCGCTCAGATAAATTTATTCATCAGCAGCAGAAGAATCAACAGTGTGAAGAGCTGCGTACGTTTGCGTGTTGCCTTACGGACGCGTAGTGGTCCCTTTGCTGATTCGCAAAAGGTATAATTATGGTGAGTGGCTTCAGCGCAAAACGACGAAGACAGAGGAAAAGGAGGGACACGAACACCAGCGCTGGTGTTCGTGTCCCTCCTTTTCCTCTGTCTTCGTCGTTTTGTGCTGAAAACCACTCATCATGTTTAACGCAATCCAACTTGCCCAAATGTCAGTTCTTCTGCAGTATAATTATGGTGTAGTGGGCACTTAACAACTGTACTTGCAGTAGGCATTCAAAGATACATTGAAACATTCAATGATACGCGCACAGTCGTTCGTATCCTTACCGCAAGGTTGAGGCATCCATTGTGAACCTAAGTGAAGCTAGGGAATAAAAAGGCGATGCGCACGATGCCAGATTAGGCTATCGCGTTCTGCTCTTGAAGGCGAAGCTCAAGCTTCCTTCAAGTTTTTGTGAGGTCGAATTCCCGCCAGACGTTTACACGAACAGTAAAACTTACTTCATCGTCAACCTTGACTTTCGCGACAACTAAAGCGAAGTACTCGGCCGCAAGGACACTCTCACCTTCGACAAAACAGCATGTTTTGACACTGGAATCTAGAAAACGCAGTATTTCCAACAGCAACAATCCGCACATGGATCTTCTTGCAGGCGTCATCTTTGCCAGTATTGCCTAACTTCGCGGCGTCCCATGAATTTTGTATTAGGTGCGCATAAGAGTTTAAATACGTGAAACACCGCAGCTCACACTACCGCTGTTTTCCGCCGCGCCTGTCCTCATTGTATATGGAGGAGCGGCGTCACACGATTGAAAGTTGTGATCTAAAGTTTCACAGAAGGCATAGGTTATCTTTTCATTTTAGGGGTGAAAACCTATTTTTCACGATACTTGGGACACTTCTAAATTCTGTCCTAATAAGAAAGCTGAGCAAAAAAATTTTTTTTCGATCTCTCCATCGTATACGGTACGTTAACGGTGTCTTGACAGGAGTAGTTCTTCTCAGCTTCGTTCGTTACAGGGTGGTCATGTCGTGTAGGGGATCTCCTTCAAAGGGCGCTCCGTCATTTCGCGGGTGGTACAGCACGCCAAGCAGACCAGGTCTGCGAAACTGTGAGCGGCTGAGTATAAGTAAAACGGTCGGCTTGCGACGCGGTCTCGTTATTCAGAAAGCATTATTCTTTCTATGAAGGTATTTAGAAGCGCGAAAACAGACTGTTTTGTGGACCTCATGCGCAGGAGGTAGTTGTGTGGTTTTAGTTTTTTGTTATCAGTTTTAACTTTGAGGTGATAGCTGTTCTTCAGTTGTTGGATTGTGGTTTCACGCATGCGTTTCCCTGTTTTCTATTGCCTTTTGGTGTATGATAAAACCTGGCCATCTTCTGTGAATAAACTTTAGTTTGAAGAAAAAAGGGCGCTCGTCCTGTTCAGTCCTTCTCGTGTATCTTGTCTGTTTTCGCACTCCTATATACCTTTATGGATCAGTACAAACTCGTCCAAAAATCTGTGCCTCTAAACCTTATTCTCTCTAGGTTTTTTTTTTATTTGCGACATAGACTTGCCCTTAAGGCATAATATTTGTTGTGTATATCTGTATTAAATGTGCGCCGTTAGGCCGGTGTTGTGTATAAAGTGAAGCAGTGTCTTGTGGAATGTGTTGTCATGTATCCATCGGTCATAACTCACCATTAGGACAAAGGGTAGAACATAAATACTGTTGATGCACGCGGAAGCTCCACTACATGGCAATGCCGTCACTATCAACGTCATCATCATTATCATAATTGGTTATAATGTTGTCGTCGTACAAACGCTGAGTGAGAAGGAAGAGACGTTAGGAAAAAGGGTAAGGCGCGTTTGTGTTGATGGCGGAGTGGCAAGAGCAGCAGATACATTTCGTCACTGAGAGAGAATATATTAGGGTTCGTGGCGGAGAGGCATGGCGTGGAATTTTCTTTTCTTAGAGTGATACGTGGACTCCTTTCAGTACAAACCCAGAAAAGGCCTCCCCTGGATGAATGCGACCTTCAAGCTGAGCCACGGTTCGCGCCGAAGACTACAGAGAATGTTCGTGTGACACGTTCGCGAAAACGAACGAAGGTTCTAAGTGTCTTTCATTCAGCCAACGCGAGTGACACTAGCTGCATCCTCATTGACCACCCGTTCGCGGCGCCAATCAGCGCGCAGTGAACTTGGACGCAGCGAACGTCGCTGAACGTGCTGCGCTATGGCGGTGTCGGCGTCGATGTATGGCGGTAGACTGCGCACCTTGATATGAATATTCAGTGGCCCCGTTGGCAACCACAGCTTTCCTACAAGTCTTTTTTAGATGCGAAGCAGCTCTTTGACTAGCCTGTGTAACGCTGTCCCTCCGTGCGTCCGTACGAACGCGCCGCAATGCGTTCCCCTCGCCGCAGGTGTTGGAGCGGTGCCAAGTAGGTCCCGCCGCAGCTGCGCGTTGACCTCACGCTCCCCTCGCAGTGCGCACTGACGTCACTCTCTCCCTCGCCTGCCGCGCGCTCGCCGCAGCGCCCGCTGCTGCCCGCAACACCTGCCGCTACCGCCGCTCGCTCCGCTACCGCGACCGCCGCTCGCTACACCGCCGACTCATCGGTTCACGCGCAAAATTAACACCATCTTCCCAAAGGGAACCCTGATGGGATGCGAAGCACCCGCATTAGCGCCGTTCAACCCGTGACGCCACCCGTGCGCAACGCTGCTGCTTCGGATCCCATCAGAGTACCCTTTGGGAAGATGGCGTTCATTTTTTAACCTCCTTGAACCAAACTAGCCTCCACCCCGTCACCACTCTGTGGCATGCTAACCAGCGTCTTCGACCCCAGAGTACACTTGGTCATCCAGGATGATAGAGAAACAGATTTGTAAATTAAAGAGTACGCGCATTTTTAAAACCTACATAATAAGAGTGGAACTATTTTTTCCACTACGAATGGTGCTGAGCATTTATCTGGTGAAAGATTCGCCAATACTCGGTCTAATTTGGTGCTCTTCGGAAGCCTCCCAAAGCTGATGATCCGCCTATAGCTCCGGCTCTAAATCGTGCACTTCTGCGAAATAATATGGTGCGCTGTTAATTCACAAGCTTATCAATTGAATATTATTGTCAAGGTCAGGAAACTTTGAAGGTTTAGACACCACTACAGACGGCGAGAAAATCAACAACGGCGAGTTCCAGCTTTAACACTAATAGGGGATCTACTGACCTCTGCGTTAGGTTCGCATGGCAGCTACCATAGAGCAAAAAAAAAAAATCCACGCATCTCCACGAGGTGAATCATGACGAGTGGGCGGAGCACTGGCAATCGTTCTTACCGTAAATCACCCGTGACGTTGCGCACTCCCGCATGTAAGTGAGTGACAACGCGTGTGTACAGCATATGCAATGTGTTGCTGCCGTTGAGCCGCCGTTCCCGCGCCCTCCACACCGGGGTAGCAGCTTGTCATCGTTCTGTCGCTGCTTCCCTAGCTTTCACCACCGGGGTAGCCTGCTGTCTGCGTAGACATTGAACCACCGCATGCCGCGCTCTCACCTGCGGAGAAGCAGCTTGCTGAAGCTGTTGCCGGTTTGCCGCTGCATCGCGAGCTCTACCACCGGGGTAGCTTCTTGTCTGCGTCGGCGTTGCCTTTCGGGGGGTGAGAGCGCATTCACGTTCGTTTTCACCAATGGCAGAAGAGAGAATGTGCGGTCTTGAAAGCGCTTATTCTTCATCGTCATCAGCCACAGAACAAAGTGCACATAACGCCTTACAGATGTGTAGCGGGTAGTTCGTTTATCAGAAGTATGACGAATAATGACATAGTCGGTGCTTCCCTACTTCATGAAAGTTGCGGTGGGCGTATGTGGGTGCCTTGCATACCTTGCAAGTGCTCTGCCGTGACGCGGGTGGCGCAATTGCCTGCAAATTTCTCAAGGCTAGATTCGACGGCAACCTACAACATCCTAGTCCAAATCCTAATTCTGCCGTGACGGACACACGGACAGACAACGGACAAGCCGAGACCCTAAAAAAATCCCGCAGATCCCACGCACCGGGGGAATCGATATAATGAGAAGCAGCCAGCAAGGTGTGGTATACATGTAAGTCAATGCGCGCATGGCATGCATGTCAATATTTCCATGTTACCACATATCATATGTGCTTCTCGTACAGTCGCGTCGCACAACAGCAATTTTTGGTATATCCATCTAGCGAAACGGCCTCGAGCTCACCATGAGCGTGGCATGTAAATCATGTCATGCACGGCATGAATGAGTGAATGAATGAATATTGTAACGGGCTGAAGAGGACGACGAGGAGGATTGGAAAGAAGACGACGTGGACAGACCTGCGAGCTGAGCGCCATCTTGTCAGCCACTGAATTTATTGTGTGTCGCTAGTAAAGAGATTCTCCCCGTAACATCTTTGGTGGAGGTGCTGGGTACTCGCTTCCCGCAAGACGAAGCTTCGCAGCGGGCGCCTAGTTGCCTCCTCGATGGCGACCGCAATCAACAATGCCGACCCTTCACCGGCTACTGTGCCTTCTCCAACCGGCCCGTCAACCCTCATCTTGGAGCCCCCGAGAGATCCAGGTACCTTTTCGGGCACTGATGGTGTTGACGTGGAAGACTGGCTGAAGACATACGAGCGAGTCGGCGTACGTATGCGATGGGATCCAACGCTCATGCTGGCCAATGTGATCTTCTACTTAAGAGACACGGCGAAGGTCTGGTATGAGACGCACGAGGAAGAGCTTACCAGCTGGGACTTATGCAAGCAAAAGCTTCGGGAGCTATTCGGCAGGCCTGTGGGACGTCAGCGCTCCGCTCAAAAAGAGCTCGCGTCTCGTGTTCAGACATGCACCGAATCCTACCTTACGTACATTCAGGACGTGCTCGCTTTGTGCCGCAAGGTGGATTCGCAGATGTCTGAAGCCGATAAGGTCGCCCATGTCATCAAGGGTATCGCGGATGATGCCTTTCACCTTCTCGTATTCAAGAATTCATCTACGGTACAGGACATCATTTCTGAATGCCGGCGCTTTGAGGAAGCCAAGAGCCGCCGTGTTCTCCACCAGTTTGCACGCCTACCTAATACGGCTGCTACATCCACCTGCGAGGACCTCCGCCTGCCTTCTACGGAAAGGTCCAGTGATGTTGTCCGCATTGTCCGCCGGGAAATCGAAGCCGCGGCTCCACTCACGTCACCAGCCCCCAACTCCGACAGCTATCACGCCACCGTCTCCCTCATCCAGACCGTCGTGCGTCAGGAATTGGCCAACGTTGGCTTGAGCAACATCTGCTCTATTCATCGACCAGACTGTGCCCCACCAAATCCGCCTGTCGCTGTAACATCCAACCGACGTTTTTCTGCTCCCCCCACGTTATCGCAACCCGGCGGAATGGCGCACACCGGACGACCGGCCAATATGTTTCAACTGCGGTCGTCTCGGCCATATTTCTCGTCACTGCCATGCTTGGTCCAACTCGACACCATGGCCCTACCCTCCATCCCATCGCCTACCTGCCGGTAATTCCCGCTCACCGCCGCAAACAGACCCGCTAACGCCTGACGATACTTCTTTGCCTACTCGACCCAGCCGCTCCCCTTCGCCGCAACGCCGTTCCTCACGCTCGCACCCGTCGCGTCGATCGCCGTCCCCAAGCTCCTTCCGGCACTCACCTCCGGAAAACTGACGGGAGCAGCTCCTAGAGGTGATGCTGCAATAACGACCCGATGCCAAAATCCTCTACTGACCCTGCCTGCACATCGGAACCTTATCAATGTAGACGTGGACGGTGAACCAGTTACGGCGCTAATTGAAACTGGCGCGCACGTGTCTGTCATGAACGCTGACCTTAGAACACGCCTGAAGAAAGTCGTTACTCCTGCCCCAACTCCTGTGGTCCGAACGGCCGATGGTGGAACAGCTGCCGTGATTGGAGTGTGCTCAGCACGTGTAAGCGTCGCCGGACATCATACCTCAGTTATGTTTTATGTTTTGGAACATTGCCCTCACGACCTAATTTTGGGACAAGACTTCTTGTCGGAACATTCGGCCTTGATAGACTGTTCTGCCGGCGTGGTGCAACTCGCTCTACCTACTGTTGTTGATCCTCCCAGTTGCCCTCCCAGCCGGCTCTGTTCAACAGAACACCTTCGTCTCCCTCAACGGACAGTTGCTTACATAGGCGTCTCACCTGTCCCACCTGTGCCAGATGGTGACTATATTGTGTCCCCAAATCGTGACGTCCTGCTTTCGCACAATGTTCCGTTTCCGCACACTGTCGTTACTATAACGAACAACGCGTCCTGTCTACCACTAGTGAATTTTGGCCTATGTACACAAATTTTACCTCGTGGTATGTCGCTCGCGGAAATCATGCCGGCGGCAGAATGCCATATTTGCACTTTAAGTTACGACAGGACTTCGTGTGCAGAGAAACCTTCACCCACTACTCCATCAGAGCAAAGTGGGTTAGCGAAGATGATTGCGCCTGACTTACCGACCCAACAAGCTAACGACTTGCGTTCCCTCCTTGCATCCTTTTGGGACATCTTCGACCTTGGCGACCGCCCCCTCGGGCAAACGTCCGTTGTGAAGCATCGGATTGACACAGGCGATGCGAGTCCGATCCATCGGCGACCCTACCGCGTTTCCCATGCGACACACCTTGAAAGGCTATCGAAGATCTTATCTGTCTTTCGTGCGGCGGGACTGCAGCTAAATTCGGCCAAGTGCCACTTCGGCCGTCGTGAAATTTCTGTGCTCGGACACCTCGTTGATTCCGTCGGTGTTCGCCCTGATCAAGATAAAATACGGGCGGTGAAAGATTTCCCTGTACCAACCTGTTCCAAAGACGTTCGCAGTTTCTTTGGACTGTGCTCTTACTTCCGCCGCTTTGTTGAAAACTTTGCCGACGTCGCGCGCCCTCTCACTGAACTCCTTAAGAAAGACGTTACCTTCGTCTGGGGCCCTGAACAGGCAGATGCGTTCCGAAATCTGGTACGACTCCTTACTTCTCCACCCATTCTCGCTCACTTCGACGTCTCAGCTCGAACAGAAGTGCGTACCGACGCTAGTGGCTATGGCATCGGTGCAGTCCTGGCCCAGAAACAACAAGGACGAGACCGCGTTGTTGCCTATGCCAGCCGCCTTCTTTCGCTTGCTGAGCGGAAGTATTCCATCACTGAACGTGAATGTTTGGCGCTCGTTTGGGCAGTCGGAAAATTTCGCCCCTATCTGTACGGCCGGCCATTCACAGTCATCACTGATCACCATGCTTTGTGCTGGCTTTCTTCCCTGAAAGACCCTTCAGGCCGCCTTGGTCGTTGGGCGCTGCGCCTTCAAGAATTCGATTACTCAGTCGTGTACAAAACCGGCCGTTTGCATCAAGATGCCGACTGCTTGTCCCGTTATCCTGTCGACCCAGCAGAGAGTGACAGTCCCACGGCCACCCTATCTGCCAACGTTCTCTCTCTCTACGCTTTTCATGACATCGGAATCGAGCAACGGCGGGACGCTTTCTTGGACAACATTATCCAAAGGCTAACATCTGCGACACCCGACCCTTCCCTTCGAATGTTTGTGCTCCACGATGGTGTGTTATACCGTTGCAACATGCGCCCTGACGGCCCTGAGAGACTACTCGTCGTTCCCCCTCAACTGCGCCAGACTGTTCTCGCCCAGCTTCACGATATACCGATAGCTGGTCACCTCGGCGTGTCACGGACCTATGACAGAGTTCGCCGGCGCTTCTTCTGGCCTGGTATGTACCGCGACGTCTGCCGTTATATTGCTGCCTGTGACCTTTGTCAACGACGGAAAAAGCCAACTACCCCTCCAGCCGGACGCCTGCAGCCACTCGACGTACCACAAAACCCGTTCTACCGTGTCGGGGTTGACCTGCTTGGCCCTTTTCCTACGTCGGCTGCGGGAAATCGGTGGATTGCAGTAGCAACCGATTATGCTACCCGATACGCGATCACACGGGCCCTTCCAACCAGCTGTGCAACTGATGTTGCCGATTTCCTCCTGGAGAACGTCATCCTACACCACGGCGCCCCTCGGCAGCTCCTTACCGACCGAGGCAGCTACTTCCTTTCCAAAGTGGTTGATGACCTCCTACGCTCCTGCGCCACTAAACACAAGCTCTCGACTGCGTATCATCCACAAATGGTCTAACCGAGCGTCTCAATCGAACTCTTACGGACATGCTCTCCATGTATGTCTCCGCCGACCACCGCGACTGGGACACCACGTTACCGTTTGTCACATTCGCCTACAATTCCTCTCGACACGACACCGCTGGGTTTTCTCCATTTTTTCTTTTGTTCGGCCGCGACCCTGCGCTACCTTTCGACACACTGCTGCCGATGGGACTAAGTTACACGTCGGAGTACGCTCGGGAAGCAATAACGAAGGCCCAAGAGGCGCGCCAAGTTGCTCGACGACGACTAGCGGACTCGCAGGACAATCAAAGGCGCGTATATGACGCTGGCCATCGTGACGTTCACTACGCACCCGGTAGTCTAGTCCTGCTTTGGTCCCCCTCACGCCGCGTTGGACTTTCGGAGAAGTTACTCCCACGCTATTCAGGCCCATACCGCATCTTACGTCAAGTGACCGACGTCACCTACGAAATCGCCCCTACTGATCCCACCGTCGTCCACCCTCGTACTGACATAGTGCATGTTACCCGGCTCAAGCCATATCATTCGCCTACCTCCTGATTAGCACCGGGTCGGTGCTCCAGCCGACGGGAAATTATGTAACGGGCTGAAGAGGACGACGAGGAGGATTGGAAAGAAGACGACGTGGACAGACCTGCGAGCTGAGCGCCATCTTGTCAGCCACTGAATTTATTGTGTGTCGCTAGTAAAGAGATTCTCCCCGTAACAATATGACCTTTATTCAAGGAAATGACGACTCTTGGTCGCTGTTGGGGATGAGGTGGGAAATGGGTAAGGGGAATAAAGGATGATGAACAGCTTCATGTCACGCCTTCGCACGGATCAGGCGACCTCTCCTACACCACTCTAAACAGGTCACTTTGACTACCGTATATTGCGAGAGCTTTCTGTGCTTCGTGGTCGGACTTTATTAAATTCCGTAGAGCGGTCATGTCGCCATGCAGCGGATGTTGAATGCGCCGTCTGCCTTTTGAGAAAGCAGCGCATGTTCAAATGAGATGTTCTAAATCTGAACGGCACAGCGTCTGGCAGTGTGTGCATCGCGTAGGAGTATGGTCACTCGAAGGTCGGTTAGCTTGCTGCCATTTGTCAATTATGTGTGGCGTGTATGCAGAGTTGGCCATAACTTTGTTCAAAAAAAATTTCTTGTGGACGAGTAAACCCACCCTTGTAATTTAGTATATACGCTGGTGTAGCTTCCAACAGTCTGTTCTTGCTGCCTGATTTCATTTTAGTGTGAATGTAATGCATCAGTGCTCTGCTAGGAGAGCCTGCTGCCCACATCTTGACATGAATGTTAATAGTCTATGTTACCACATGTCATGACAGTTGGTCATACACTCACGTCGCGCTTTACCAAATTGGGTGTACATCAAACGAGGCAAACTACCGCAAGCTCACCATGAGCGCGACATGTAAATCATGACATGCATGACACGCATTTTATTATTTTCACGTTACCATCTGTCATATATGTTGGCCATACAGTGGCTTCGCACAATACAAATTTGAGTGTATATCAAGTGACTGAAACGGCAGCGAGCGCACCATAAGCGTGGCACGTAAGTCATGGCGCACAACACATGCATGTCATTATATTCATGTTACCACCTGTCAAATATGACTGTCATACAGACACGTCAGTCATTACAATGCTAGTGTATATGAATCGAGTGATACGGCCATGAGCTCACCATAAGCCTGTCATGACATTCATGACATAAATGTCATTATTTTCTTGTGTCACATAGCTGACTGGGTGGTAACTGATAAGAACAGGTCCAACTGTCTGAATTTAGTAAAAACAGTATTCTTCGGAACGCTGAAGTTATTGCATGGGGAACACGGATGGTCACCGTTTCTCTCCAACGCCATTTTTGGCTCTCGTGTGACTGCTCGTCCGTCGACGCGTTTCTTCGCGTCTCTCGCCACAACGCTTCTTTTAAGGCGAAAGCCTTTAATGTCTCATGCTCACGTCCGTCCGGTGTCCGTCCGGCGTCCGTCCGTCCACACCCCCACTGCGCATGCGCCAACCCATTAAAAAAATAAAAAAAACATGGCTGATCCCTCCGTCGTAGGAATCGTTATAACACGAAAGTGAAACGCGTCTTCGCAGAAGTAATGCTAGCGATATATGAGAGCTTGTACAATGTCTATTGGTGTTTGACAGCTATAGCACCGTTTGACGTGGACGCACCCACGTTGACGCCTAATGGCAAATCTCCATCGGGACGACTAACGCCCATGGTCATGAATTAACCGTTTTTGTAGCTGAAGTTGTCAACATGATATACCTGGACACAGCGTATCGTGAATCCAGCGCTAAGGCACCAACAAGCACGTAATGAACACTGGCACTCGATATGCGTGTCTTCAAAGAGAAGTGGTACGGTGTGCGCTCCTGAGTATTAAGGTAACCTACTCCTGCGCTCATGCATACACTACCACGCTGCAGTTCAAGAACGCGGGAGGCAGAGGTTCGTAGCTTGCTTGCGCCGCGAGCGCGCGCAGGCGTTCTACGTCCGGCTGGTCTCTGTCTCGCTCCACCAAGGCACGACATTCTCCCGTCGACATCGCTGCCTTGCAGCCGCGCTCACTGCAGCGGTTTCATTAATCGGTGCTATCGCACCCGAAGTAGATGTCGGCGAAACAACGTTGGTGCATGCGGAGGATGCACTACTCCGACAAAGAGCCGTCACACGCTAACTCGAAGCTAAAGGCAAAGAGCATAACTACATCGGCGACTCTCCGATGCTAGCGCGGCCAATGTTTTTCACTGCTATCGAGACGCAGCTAAACCATGGCCTCCAAGACTAATCGTTCGCTATCAGCGAACGATTAGTTCGCTGACTGCGCATGCGCGTCTTCCCCTCTCCTACGCTCCCCCCCTCTCTCGCCTCGCGACGCCGATGCAGGCAGCGTCTGCTAGCGAGTTCCTTGGTTGAAAAAACCGACTGCTGGCGCTGCACAACCGTTCACTGGACACCCCGTATATATGACAATGGATCTTGAGCTGCAAGGTGGTGCCGGTGGGAGATTTCTCCTGTGCGTTGTCGAACTTTAAAAATTTCTCAGCGTGCGCGCTAACTAAAAGCGGACTGCGGGTCTCTGTGTCCAGTCCGAGTCTTCTGTCTCTCATTGCCCATTAGCAGCGATTGGGATGCTCCAGTAGGAAAGACCGGTCGATCACTGCGTGCTTTGCGCCCCCCCCCCCCAGGTTTCTCTCCTGTGCAACGCTGCGATGAGCGCCAGCGTCAACGCCGCCGCCAGTGTAAGCATTAGCGCCCGCTGCTTCGCATCTACACATGGTTCCCTTTAGCGGGAGATGGTGTAATCTTTAAGGCGAAAGCCTTTAATGTCTCATGCTCACGTCCGTCCGGTGTCCGTCCTCCGTCCGGTGTCCGTCCTCCGTCCGGTGTCCGTCCGACCTCCGTCCGGCGACCGTCCTTCCGTCTGTCTGTCTGTCTGTCTGTCTGTCTGTCTGTCTGTCTGTCTGTCTGTCTGTCTGTCTGTCTGTTCGTCCGTCCGTCCGTCCGTCCATCCGAGCTCTGGCCCGGAGCCAGGTGGCCGCCGGGATGCGCAGACAGACGCCGGTCGCGTCGGACTCTATAGCGCTCGCGCTTTGCTTGCGTAGCGTCGCCGTGCCCAGAGTTTGCAATCATTCTGACCGACGCCGTCTCAATGGACCCAGGCGTTCACGGAATACGCTTTCCAATTTACAAAGGGTCCGTCAATTTGAGAGCTGGAACGCGGATGGCGTTTGCACGATGCGCAAAGCGCGAGAAAATACTAACGCATGCGAACGGAAAAAGATGAGTCTCGCGTCTCGCTGCGATTCGCGGTAAAAATTTTAAGAAGAGAACACGTACCTATTCGGTTTGTGTTTTATCCCAGTGAGAGTGTAAAAGAAAAAAAAAAGACATGGCATAATCAGTGGAATGGCCACACGCTTTCGCCGAACACACTTTGGAATGTACAAAGTGTCCTTCAATTTTTTTCTCTCCTTTTTCGTTTCCACCAAAGCAGGACCTGATGCGCGTGGAACGCTGTGCGAGGGTGCATGTCCGATATCTGGAGATGCAGCGTTCTTGGTCTGGCGACGCAGCCCGAGCACAGCTGACACGGCCCTCCCGAAAATTGCGCCTGTCCCCAGGCGCACGAGTGATTCAGTGGAGACAACTCGCAGGCGTCCAGGAGACGTTCTTTGTATCGCCTGAGTTGTTTGACGTTTGACAACTTTGTCGTTGACCTCCCCGTTCCAGGGGGGCAACCTGCTCATCTGTGCGGTATTTTGTCCCGTGGGCGTAGTTTGTGCCTATCGGCCTCGGTGGCGTCTTTTGTCATTCTTCGTGTAGCATCTGCTACCGTTTGCGTGAAGTCGTCATCCGGCGTGGGACACTTCGTGTTGAAGCGCGCGTAACCGTCATCCTAGAAAACGCTAAAGTTCGATTTCCGGCAGAATGATGCGATTAGCGCTTCCCCCAGTACAGCGTGGTGTGTTTCGTTTCGGGGGTGCCACATCGGATGAAATCTGTTCGGGAGGCTCGACTGGGACGATCGTGACGTCGTTGGCCGTGTGAAATGTGACGTCAACGTTAGCGACTCAGCGCCAGTGCGAGCCCAGGAAGGTCGATGCCGCTGGGTAGCTCCGTCAGTGCGACGTCTGTGAGTGGTACATTCGTGGTACCCAAAGTCACACCAAGCGTCGCAGCGCAAGTTGGACGTATGCTGCGATTTAGCACTTCGATTTTCTCGCGTGAGACCCAGGCGTACGTGGGAATGTCGTCACTCAAGGCACTCGCGCTCATGTTGGATATGTTGGCGCCACTGTCAATGCACACGCGGACGGGTCGGTTGTTGACAGAGCCGGACACGATTGGTAGTGTGCCGTACGTTGGATGCAAAAAATGCCCCCCACCTTTCCGAAGGGAATCGTGAGGAAATGCGAATGCATTTCGCGCGCGCTTCACTCCATTTATATATACGTGCGAGCGAGCGGACGGGAGAGTGGGGCGCAGGGAGGAGAGAGAGCGAACGGCGAGAGAAGGAGCGGCGAAGCACTGCACCTACCTTCTCCTACACTCTCTCCACACACGCGGGAGCTCCGCCGAGCTCCCGCGATGCGAGCGCCCTCACACACCAGAGCGCGCTCCTCCTCTCCGCGCACTCTCCGCTACTCCGCCCGCACCACCTGCTCCGGTTGCTAGGGGCGAGGAGAAGCGCGCGCGCCCGCAGCTGTTGCTATGGGAGAGGGAGTGAGAGCGGAGAGATAACACCTGCCGGCGCGCGGACACCTCCTCAACCTACCCTCCTCCTCCTCCGCGGACAACGCCGGATGCCTGACATAGCCCGACTAAGAAATGCATTCGCATTTAAAAAACAGTTCGCTTGCCTTGGTGATGCAGTTCCTGTTCCGAGGTTCCTGTCATCCCTCTTTGCTAGTCTCTCGTCCACTCTGATAGTTATTGGTGTTTTCGGCTTGGTGCAATCACATGAGAGGTGACCGATGTCGCCGCAGTTGAAACATGAACGAGCGGATGTGGATCGCTGGCGTGGAGGTCCGGAAAACTCGCCGCGGCTCTGCTCTGTCGGCACGGTGGCAGAGCTGCTGGCTGGTACCCGCTGGTTTGAACCCTGACCACGGCACGTTGTTGAGGGTGATGGCATCTTCTCGTCATCGGCACGCACGGTCATTCGAAGTCTCGCGTCAAGCAAAGCCGCTCTGTCGATAAGTTCCATTACGTTGCCACAGAGTTGTGCTGCAAGCAGGTTGGCCCATGTGTCGGCTTCGATTCCGCTGAGGATGAGGGAGATTCGTTCGTCTTCGGCTAGACGGTACGGAGCCTTGTCGGGAATGGCGTTCTTTGAATACATGTACTCTACGATAGTCTCGTGACTCTGAAGGAGTCGCCTCGTCTGCAGTTCGAGGAATTCCTGCATTGTCAGCTTCCGTTTGAATCTATGAGTGAGCGCTTCCTTCCACTAGTCACAGGTGTCGTATCGCGTGCCGTAAGCACTGCGCCAGTCCTTACACAACCCGTCAGACGGGTCGCTGCTGTCGCCAGCGTTAGCGAAGACGTCCAGTGGGCGAGCGCCGCGATCCTCTCCATTTGCGCTATTAAACCTTGGGCACTCTGCTTTGGTGTCCCATCGAATGTGTGGATTGAGGAGGACGTGTCGCTTGTGGAGTGAATCTGGATCGGGCTCGCTGTCGGTGGACCTCTCAACAGCGAGTTGGCGAGCAGCACCTGCGTGTTCACAAGCGCGGCGAGGATCTGGGCCGTGGAAGGTTCCGCTCCGTCTGTTGAATTTATCGTCGCAGCGTGGCATGCTGCGCCTTGGTTGGCGCCGTTGTTCACCGTCGATGACTGCGTTGAGCCTGATGCCATCGTTGTGACAGCAGATGCGAAATCTTATCTTTCACCGACCAGTCAACCATCTTTTTCCGTTATTCAGCCGACGTTTGCTGAGCTGTTGGCTTTCAGTGGCTAATATTTGGAATAGTTTGCCGTCCTTCAGGGTGTAGATGTCTTTTGCCGGGAATATTTGGCCTTTTTGCATCCCGTCTGTGGTGTGAAGTCGTCACCCGTTTTGTTGGCGATGAAGCGTTGAGGCTGGCGTTGTACGTGGCCTCACGTTGTGCACTCGTCGTCGCACGGTTGAGCTTGGCTCGCAAACTGTTCAGCTCCGCACGAAGCCTCTCATTGTCGGTAGACAGCGTATTCAAGGTGCGTCTGCGTGTCGTGGTCGTTGGCAGCCTGGTCTTTCGTTGACGCTTCCGTCGGCTCGATGGCTATACTCGGCGACAACTTTTCTTGACGGCGCTGTGGAAGCTACAGAACCAAAGCGCATGCCTGCTACGGCAACAAAAAAAACATGGTTGATCCCTCCGTCATAGGAATCGGTATAACACGAAAGTGAAACGTGTCCTTACAGAAGCAGTCGAATGTTTACTGCACATTGATATAACAGAGCTTGCACAATGTCTTTTGGTGTGTTGACAGTTATAGCACCCTTTAACGTGGATGCATCCACGGTGACGGTTGATGGTACATCTGTATCCCGACGACTAACGTCAATGATGAACGATTAAAGAAACCCTTGGGGTCATAGATGCTTGTGGTAGCTATACGGTGAGAGCGGAGTCATTGAAAGTGGTGTGACAGCCAGCAGAGCGTCAATGATTGGGCGCCGTAGTTGGGCTAAGGTCGCCTACTCGCAGCATGTTAGAGTTATTGAACAACGCTGCCCGACCAGAGGGAACGCAACGCGCGTCGTGTCTTCCCCATTGGCCGGCTGCGATTTTTCGCGGGGCGAGCTAGGAACATGGCTAGGGACGCGGAGTAACGGCCACGCGACGCACTCGCGCGTCGCACAGATATTTTGGGTATGGACGGATGCTACGAGTGTGGATGCTAGGGGTAAGGTCGCCACCTGGCAGTGTGTTAATGCGTCGGCAAAATTGCACGTTTACTATTCGAAACACGCCGAATGGGATGGACGCGGAGAAACAACGCTTTGAAGAAACTAATCGTGCATTTCACGGTCATAATGCATTACTTTTCTTAGCAAGAGCACTGTGCGATGACAGTGGTAGATATAAAAGGCTTGTTTTTAAAGCCTGCAAAGTATGTGACCGTGGCGCAGTGGATAGCGTGCCCGGCATCTCTTGTCGCGGACCTAGAGGTCGTAGGTTCGACTCCCGTTGACGGAACTTTTTTTCTTTGTTTTCTGATTATGTGTATTTTTTCGACGTCATTTCCGTGACGGAAATACGTCACTCAAATCTTGGTGGACCCCGGCATAAAACACTTTCGTGTTAAAAAAAATAGTCCTTATGTTTAGTGATAATTTTCTATTTGGCTTGCTGAAATAAATACTGCTTTATTTAATAGGATACTGAAACAGCTGCGGGAAGTTGTAGGTAAAATACAGTTACTGTTCACCTTGCAAGAATGCTTTCCTTTTTTTTCCATTTCTTAGACAGCACCACCTTTTCAGCCCATCTGTTTTCCAAGGAAACATGGTGTCCATGACGTCAGTGTGCGGCCGCAAACGCGCTGTTTAGTTCTCCAACAAAAATATACCCGTAATAGGACACCAAACTGTACAATGAACAATTGAAATGTTTCTCCCATTTCTAATTTTCATGTATATGTGTTTCAAAGACGTTAACGTTGTGAGCGAGCCAAACCAACAGCAACTGCATGCTGCTGTACTACTTGCGGAGCAACACTAATGTGCGGAAGCCCCGCGTCCGTAGCCTTCACTCCAATGTGAAGATGACTGGTGTCGTGTCGGATGAGTCGTGCGATGAGCTCATCTCTTCGTCCGGAGCATTGTAGTCCGCGAGCCCTCAGCTCGTCAACGAGCCGCCTTTTCGTTGCGGTGGCCATCGTGCTGCTATCGAGAGACGTGAACGGACTTTCGACGACGGTCGCTTCCGAATCTGACAACGCTGTTCGCTGTGGCGTCGATCCATCTCGTGGTCCGTCTCCGCGATGTACTCCCGTAGACAATTCCAATCCTGTCGTCGGCTGCGCCATGTTAGATCGGTGACCGGGTGGTAAGTGATAAGTACAGGTCCAATTGTTTGAATTTAGGAAAAACAGTATCGCTCGTCGTTACATGGGGAACACGGATGATCACCGTTTCTCTCCGACGTCATTCGTGGCTCTCGTGCGACTTCTCGACGGTCGACGCGTTCCTTCGCTTCTCTCGCCGCAACGCTTCTTTTTCTCTCTTTTTTTTGTTTCCACCAAAGCAGTATCTGGCGTGCGTGGAACGCTGTGCGAGGTGCATGTCCGATATCTGGAGATGCAACGTTCTTGGTCTGGCTATGGTGGCATAGTCTTAGCCCGAGCACAGCTGACACATGTTACCGCCTGTCATGTATGGTCGTCATAGTCACATCATACGACGCCAATTTTGGTGTATATCAAGTGAGCGAAACGGCCACGAGTTCACCATGTGTGGCATGTAAATCATGCTATGCATGACATGGAAGTCATTATTTTCCTGTTGCTGGCTGTCATATATATTCGTCATACAGTCTTGTCATATAACGCCATTTAGGTGTATATCAAGCTAGCGAAAAGAGTGCGAGCTCATTATGAGCGTGGCACGGAAATGATGGCGCACATGACATGCATGTCATTATTTTCATGCTGCCACCGCTCAGACATGTTCTTCATACAGTCCTGTCGCTTAACAGCACTTTTCGTGTATATCAAGCTGTTGAAATAACCGTGACCTCACCATGAGCGTGACATGTAAGGGATGGCGTACACGGCATGCATGTCATGATTTCCAAGTTAGCCCCTGTCTCTTATGTTCGTGATGCAGTATGGTCCCGAAATACTAATTTTGTTGCGTATCCACTAAATTAAACAGCCGTGAGCGCCCCTACACCATGACATGTAAATTATGCGTGACAGGACATGTGTGTCATGTTCTGTACCTCAGACTTCTCACTTATGTTCGTCATACAGTCTTGTCATGGCATACAAATTTTGGTATATATAAATAAAGAGACGGCTGCAAGAGCCCCAAGACCGTGGCAATTAAATCATGCCGTTTACGACATGAATGCCATGATTTTCATAATATGAGCTGTTATTTATATTTGTCATACAGTCCCGTTCTAACATGCCAATTTTGGCATAGACCCCATTAACCTAACGGCCATGAGAGCACAAAGTCTTAGGCTGCTCGACAGATAGATAGATAGATAGATAGATAGATAGATAGATAGATAGATAGATAGATAGATAGACAGATAGATAGATAGATAGAGTCGCCGAAGTTCGCTATAAGCAATGCTTCGAATTTAAAAGTAGGAGGGAGAGTCACGTGAAAATTTTGAAGCCTAGCCATAAAAAAAATGAAACAGGAGCATTCTAGGAATTCCGCCCAGTGTATGGGGAACAACGGGGGGTGGAGCAGTGTCCAAGGAAGTTGACATGTGGACGCTAGGCGCACTCGCTCGTAAATTTTCATTTTTGTTCACGAGCCCACCAAAAAAAAAAGGAAATGAAACAGGAGGATCATGGGAAATCAGCACGTACGCGAGTAGCAGGTGGCTTCAGAGGAGGTTGGCTTGTGGGCGCTAGGCGTGCTGCCTACTCTTTTTGACGCGATAGCGTTAAAGAGCTCGTTTCGCAGAAATTCCGGCGTCGGCGTCGGTGTCAGCGTCGGTGTCGCCGGCGGCGTCGTTGGTTGTGAGCGAAAAATCATCATCTTGTCCATGACCGAAAAATCGATTAATATGCAAATAAAATAAATAATAAAAAAATTCCGGGTCCGAGTGAGGATCGAACCCAGGCCGTCTGCGTGGCAAGCAGGCGTTCTACCGCAGACCGACCATTCTGCTTGGAATAGGATTGAAAATAACTTTCTCTGCTTGGAAAGCCAGTGAAAATAACCTTCATGCTTTACAATCACACGCGTCCGGTATACAGGCGTCACAATACATGTTATATCGCAGTAATATTGCTTGGTACAAGCGTACATTGCCATCGGGCGTCAGAACATGTGAATATCATGACGACATCATGGTTCAAAGCCAGCCACCCATTACAAAAGGCACACACGTTACTGCGCGTTTTCCTTTAAGACCACTTAGTGGGTGCATAGCAAGTTCCAACAGATTCCCCGCTCATAATTGCTCGTGGTGTAAAGCATGATACCCATTACATAGTATGTACTAAGTGATTGAAGTACGCATTAGGTACAGGATGTCGCTATCGCGTTCAACTCTTAAAGGCGGAGCTTAAGGGTCCTTCAATTTTTTTCTTTCCTCCATGGCGGCCACTAGGGTGGCAGCCATTAGTGCTATTACACTTTCATGTTGGAGCGGCCTCGTCGGGGCCATATTTCAAATCAAGATAGTTTTGAAATGACTGAAGGCTGCTTTATGTATAATGCCACGCTTCAATAAAATAAATAAATGTTTATACCGAGTGGTCCTGCCTTGACAGGTACCGCGTCACCAATCTCTTGTAATCGTTTTTGTTCCAACTGACTGGTAGTTTTCGAAAGCCTATTCATATCAATGTCGGCATTTCAAAATATGCGGTGGCAGAGGCGACGCAACGGCAGCTAACGGTTCACGGTGCATTCAGATGTGTCTCGCGCTTTTCGTTTCACTGTAAACAGTTCGAGCCGCTGCCGACTGACACTCTTTTTGTTTTTACTTGTTAAAGTGTTTTCGCGAATCACATTCAGCGGACTTCGAGTAAACGAAGGAAGCATTAACGCTTTCAACGTATTAACACTCGCTTAAAGATCGATAATATACGGACCAATCAGTAAAAACCCATTGCTTCAGTTTTTACAAATGACTATGTGTGGGTGTCATACGGAAGCGATGCACTGCAGTGTTAAATTTTTCAGCCTGTCATCGTCTGCCGCCAAGAAAACATATGTTCATTCTGACGTGGCTTCACCTGGGAGTGAGTAGCTGAGTCAACAAACAATTATTTCGGAAGTTTATTGCTTGGTAACACAAATCAGGCTGCTCCGATAAACGAAGGCAAATACATTACTAACGTCTCACATGTATCTTCGTAACCAGCCCGTATATCAGTGCAGAAAACATAGGAGCTGTGCTTTGTCCATCACATTTGAGAAACAAGGCTATAGGTCTCATTTCTCCATGTTAGCAGCTTGGGTTACATTTATACACATTTAGTGCAACAATAGTTTCACATATTTATGGAGAGCTGTGCGAATAGCAAAATTTTGGGTGCGAAGCGAATTCGAATATTAAAGTTGAGTGCTAATCAAATCGAATATTTTTCGAATATTTCTCGAACATTGCTGGAATAATTTTCGAATACTTCGAAGCGAAATTACAAAAAAAAAAGTTGGACAGGATTCCTAAGCATATTCTTATGAGATAACAACATGAAAGTGTTTCTTTTCGCAAGGTTGATGAAGCGCTGACGGGGTGGTGTTTAATAGTTTTCTTATTAAGAAGGAGTCAATACAAAGGCGGAATTGTATTTATGTACATGATTTGGTGCAACAAAAGTGTTGCCGACATCACTTTACACGTGCAAGGCAAATATACTATTTCCGCAGCCTCTCCTTTTCTGTCAACTTCCGAGGAAGCCCAACTGACGTGGCGGACAATGGTGTGCTCCCTTCAAGTACGGGGTTCCAAATCTACCTCACACACGTCAATATATAACAAGGTTTGAAACTTTAGATGCGAAAACGTTAATGTATTAGATCACTTGAAATTTTGGATGCTAAAACTATTCAGCGTCTAATTTCTCGGACTTCCTGCCCAAATTTCAGGTCCAAATCAGCATTAATTGAGCACCCACTTCTGTCCCATCTATAATCTCTATGTTGAAACCAGCGTTTTCTTGAGTCAATGCATTTGCGGCCGTAGCGGAGCCTGAAAGGCAGCTTTGTCGCGACACGAGAATGTAATGAGATGAAGCACTTGAAAATCTCAAGGGACCTCTCCCAATCGGACGTTGACTGTGTTTGTCTTTGGGAAGTTAGAATAGTTCAAATAGGAAAATTCCAGCGCCAATCGAAACAAATAGCAAACACTATTCGGAAAATATTCGAAATTTCGAATATTCGCACATCCCTATATTCTGAGTGTACCTTTGCTCAAGCGCGATAAAGAAACCGTCCCTTTAATGAGAAATATTCGTTTCTTTCTGCCATAGCCCACTGGCCTGTGTTACAAGGACACAGTTTTGTGCAATTTGCAAAGCACCTGCTACATGACACGCCTTGTAAAGAAGCGAACTCCTGGGATACAACGAACTTAATGAGATATGTTTGCACATATGTATAACAATCTGCTGTTTACTCGCTCACTATGTTCATATGCTAACTTTTGCAATATTTCACATTCACTCATTATGCTTTTCAATATATGGTGTTGTCATTACTTATTTTTGCAGAACTGCCATGCAACGACAGGGTGAATACCCCCAAATGTCCACTTTGTAAGTACGTTGGAACATGTGAACGCCTGCTACAACAGGTCATCTTGACCCTGACGCTTGCAATGCTGTAATTCTGATTGGTTTATCAGGCACCTCACGGAGGGTGCTTACGATCGTCCACAAGTATTAGCTGTCAAGTGATTTGTGCCACCTACACTGCAATAGCGCTGAATTGAACACTAGCTCCGCGTATTAGCTACATTACGTAGCAAGGCTGAGCTCTACGATGCATGTTCAATTCCCACCTACGGCGCCCACATTACCATGGGCGCCGTAGGTGGGACTGCAAAGACAGTCGTGTATTTAAGTTTGTGTCTGAAGTTCAGGGAAAGATGGAAGGTTGAGAGGATACAACATTTACGAACACGAGGTGTCGCTGCCGCGAATGTTTCCGCATGCACTCTTGCCTTAAAGGCTACAACTTCGTTTATTTTAACCCGAATCAATCTAAAGCTACCCACATGCTGTATGACTTATAATGATTCTCATGGTTTGCATGTCAATCATCAGAAACTAATAATTACATCACAAAACGAACATCATCGCACTGAGGGGAATTAAGTCTTTCGAACACTTAGTTGTGCCTTGTCAGACAGATTTAAAACTACTCTGAGAACTGTTTTGGCATAATTTGGTGTATTTGGATCATAGAAATTTACAAAAACATGCCCCAAAGCTCACGAGGCTGTGCTCAATTCCATTAGCCTTTGTACATATATTCAATACGCTCCTCCAAATTATTTACAGCTAATAAACTAATTGCAAATGTGACGAGCGCTTCTGGCAGCACAACTTCACCAATCATGTTTGCTTTGTCGATATGAGTGAGATGATGTTCATTGGATGTGGTAGTATTTTTTTTTTCATGTAGCAGATAAAAGTCCCAAATTTTTTTTAGCATAGCTATTTGTTACGTTCGAATAAATTAACACGTCACAGTTAGAGCGCCTACGACTATGAATCGAAAATCTGTGTGGTTCTGCCACGAAGAAAACCTAGGAATATGAAGGGGTAGTTAAAGCATATATGAACTTCACTTATCCATAGCCATACAGCAAGATTTTGCGTATTTCAAGCCGGAGCATCTAATGTTGGTGGTACAAAACACATTAGCTTCCACGCACAAATATATTGAAAAATTAAGTAACACGCGAACAACTGTGTAATATATACCTATTTCATTTATCCAGCTTTGGCACAGGTTCACATCATATCCCACCAGTTGATTTCGTGAGTGTCTGCTTGCAATGGAGTGCTCAAGTTCTATCCACATGTCTATGTGATACAGACATTCTACTCATGGCTCAGCAGATGTTTAGTTTTCTTTGCATGTACCAACAAAAATATGCAACGCACGCCTAATGCTTCTTTCCTTATAATTGCGCTTCTTAAATCTGTAAGTAGTTACCTTACATCTCTCTTTCGGTAGCATTCATCTTCGCTGCATAGTCAGCAGTCAGAATACTACTTGTACCAAGAAAATCTTGCTGTAGAAACTGTTTTCATGCCGCTGAGGAAAGCTTTCGTAATCAGTGTGATCGCTTAAGGACGGCTGGTCTTCCTACTTCATTTTTGGTATCTGCTTCAGAGCGTTTACTAAAGAGGCTGAAAAGTAATCCGCACTCTGCTAACCAGGCATTAGCTTCACAATGTGAGCGAAAACGATTCGCAGTGATTCCCGATGTACAGCCGCCAGCACGCTTAACTTCCACGCTCAACCGCGTCACCGCGACCGGCTTCCACTGACGCCAGCGTCGCCCAGCGCTGGACATGGTATGTTTACTGTGCTAACGATTACACGGAGTGTGGGTGAATTTCAGTAGTAAATTTCTGTTTCACTTCTGCCTAACAGGCGGGCCGAATAGATTCACTTGGCAGGTCCGTTTTCGTCACGTTCCTCTGGTGGTTACGTTTTCACGCACGTCCATGAATTTCATTCCTGTGTGCTGATCTCGGCATTGAGCCATCGCGTGCGACAGCTCACGCACCGTTCGAGTTTGAAATCACAGCTGCCGCTCAAAAGCAAGAAAAAGAAATGATATATTGGAAAAACAGAGGAAACACACATTTGTTGCTTTTGTAATGGTTTCACAATTAATAAATCTAAAATGCGTTGGAGTAGTTCACGTTCTCACTCACCAATTTTCATAGTCAATCGGACTGTTTTCGCAAGTTAGCGTTTGCTTTCCTGCTGAGCTCACGCTGCATTGAAGATGCGGTGTCGGAGCGTAAGATCTGCGCGTGTCCTGAGCAAGAAAGATGCATGAATACTATGCGTACAAGGCAATTTTCGTTCAAAGTTATTAGGAAAAAGCGTTAAGCGCCATCTTGTCGGATAAGAAACTGACTATTTAGGTAAAGAAAATAACTCTGGTCTTAACTGCAAATTTAGGTAAAGAGAAAAACTTTGGTCTTAAATGCAAAATATCGAATGGTAGCAGTTTCTAAGTGCAGATAAAAAATTGGATCATCTCCCCGAAGGGAACCCTGATGGGATGCGAAGCAGCAGCGGTGCGCGCGGCGTTGACCCGGTTGAAACGGGCGTCGACGCGGGTGCTGGAAGAACGGTTTGAAGCGAAACTCGGTGTAGCGTTTACTCGAGTAAACGTTTGTTTGAAACGCAAAGACACGGGAGGCGGGTCAGAGTTGTTGCGAGCGGGCGGAGCAGCCGGCAGCTGCGGGCGCTGCCGCGATCATGCTGCGGGTGAGGGAGAGAGTGACGTCAGCGCGCACCTGCGAGGGAAGCGTGCGAGGGGAGCGTGACCTACTTGGCAACGCTCCAACACCTACGGCGAGGGGAACGCGTTGCGGCGCATTCGTACGGACTTACGTAACGTACGGCGTTACACACGCGGGTCAAATAGCTGCTTCGCACCTAATAACTCGTCGCCCAATCGCATCTTCCCTATGCGTGTACCAATAGCACCGTGTTGCACTGACGATCCAAAACACTACTGCTGATACTTCAACAAAAGCTGAATGGCAACAACATGAAGAAAGTTTTGCAATACACGCTTCCTATGTGGTTTTGAGCTAGTTTTCATAAAAGTGGCAGTTAATATTCTAATGGTCATATTTTCAGGAGGAAAAAGAATGGGCAGCGTCACTTGTGGGTTTGCGGAAGCGTGTCATATAGGACAGACAGACGTTTGGTTGCGGTTTACAAGTGGAGTTTATTCCAGTGAACCTGTCCTTTCTTTTTCTTTTTAGAAGTTTCAAAACCACCCATTCTCACAGACGCGGCGCACTCCCGTTACACTCCAACACCGTGTTTTCATTGCACGTGAACTCAACAGGAAGGCCAACGCTATATTGCGAGAACAGTCCAATTCCCGCTGTCTCAAAGTTTATGAATCAGGGGCCGAATTCACAAAGCTCACTTACGATCAAATTTTCGCGCAAGAGAAATTTTGTCGCGTAAGTCGATTCACGAAGCCAAAAAAACCTCGTAAGAGGCCATGGTTATCACATCGGCCGCTGCGATAAAGCGCGCTGCGAGTGTTCAGGAACATGCCAGTGATGGTGATGCACTTGCTATATTTGCTGACGTCACCGAAAAAGGCTCGTAAGTGGATTCACGGAGGAAAAAAGTTCCGCAGAAATAGCGTGGCTACGAGGAAATGCTAAGAGTGGTCCGGACCACTCTTATGAACAATATGGCTGTTTAGAACATGCAACGTCGGTGGGGTATTTGGGCACCGTGGCTGATTTTCAGCTAGTTCGCGGCCATGTAAGGCTGCGCGATGATTGCCGGTATATTTTATTTTATTTTGGCGCTTTGAGTTTCGTGCGTTCTTTGCTTTGTACGCAGTGGACAGTATTGACACTCGCACTCGTCCAATAAGCTTGGTGTCGCAGTAATTAAGGAAGCTTATTGGTTGTCCGGAGCGAAAAATTATGCAAGCAAAGACTCGTGGTTGGATTAAAACCAAAGTACTACGTGAATGGTCGGTGAAGTCGAAAGCGGCGCGCTATTTGGTCAACATTTTTTGTTATGCTGTTGTGCTGCGTCCCACTTCCTCCAATGAGAGGTCCAACTTATGATGATGTACGCAGCATTGGTGGAAAGTACCACCAAAGAGGTTCAGAGGACGACATCAGCTGCTCGCTATTGGAAATAAAAATGAACGGAAGATTTCAGTTAGCTGTTATCAAGGCCTATTACGTGGTTCCACAACTTCTCTAGTTGGGTTGGCTTTAACTACCCAATAGGCACGTTGTCTGAAATGCAGCTGTCGCTATGCACGTTGCACCAATCCAGGGCGGGCTCGTACATGCAAATCACAGCATATTAGACATTTTCACGATTCTGTATGAAATCACAAACATATCCAGCTTTTCTACCTTCACTCTTGAGAAACCGAAATGGAACGCGTTTGTATGGCAAGCATTCAGAAAGAAATGGCTCCAGTAATTTGAAATGACACCGAAAACGTGTGCGAAAGCTCGCGATTCTCGAGTATATTACATTACCGAATTCATGCCTCTTTGACTTTGAGCTGCCATTTAACCTGGCGTGAGCAAATAAATTAACGCTGTTTTCATCCGCTGATATGTATTTTGCTCTAAGAAGCGACAGATTGGCCCGGAAATCAAAGTGTAGCCACGGCGAAATCCCCGCTGCAGGTGCCCAGAGTAGCAGACGACAAATGCTAGCAGACGACGGCTTGGGCGAGAGGCGCATTGTGATTGGTTGGGAAGCAGTATTCTCGACATCAGGCCATCTTATGACGTCGCCAAAACACTTCTTTCATCGCGCGGCCCTGTCATATTCGTCATATCTTCCCCCTCGCACATAAGAGCAATTTTTATCTCGCCATCAAAAACGCGCAAGAGCTTTCTACGAGTTTTCTTAGCGCCTGCTCCTGCTGCGTAGTTCGCCAAAACAACATGGCGTCGTAAACAGTGTATGCGTGTGGGTGCCAATTTTCACAAACGCTTCTCGCTTGACTTCCTTCAGCGTTCGACTGGATGTGTTTCGACTGGACGGTGCGTCTAAGCCGTGTGAAAACCAACGGCAGTGTCTTTTGGTGTACGGTGAGGCGTAGCGAAGCTTGTGCCTCGGTGTGTTTATGAAGCGGCGATGGGCGCCTCTGTATCGACGGCAACTAGCACTCGAGGAGCCTGCAATGCGTGTTCGAGTTTCGGTGACAGTTCGTTTGCTTCGCTTTCCAGTTTCTCAGTTGGGTGCAGTGCGGCATTTCGAATTGACAGCGCTTTGGCACGTTACTTGAGTGATCCCGAGTGCGTACGGTAACGTATGAATTACGTGCTGTATTCGGTTATTGCTTGGCCGCTGGTTAGCCCGTGCGCCGCTATTTTCTCGTGAGCAGTCCAGGAAAAGGCAGTGTTTGATAGTGAAACAATGTGTGTTGTGAACATTGGTGCTGTGTTGACATTTCCAAGACTCGTGAAGAGGCTGTGCTCGTGTGACAGAAGATTAAAAGACAGCGTTGATGACTGTGTTTTGCCCTGTGAAGTTGCGATGGCGCTTTACGAGTGTTTTAAGGACCTGGCGCTGGGCTTCGCGTCTTATTTTTTAACTCGTTATTTCGGCTTTTTGTGCTCATCGTAGTCCAACGTCGTGATGTGTCGAATCGAAGTCGCGAGCCGATGCATTCTCTTGTAAGTGAGGCTGCTTTGGCAGCACGCCTTGACTGTTCTTCGGTGAAAATTTTGAGTTCTACCTGGCAGCGAGAGCCCGTGAACGTCAGTCACGCTTGCCTCCCGAAATAACACACTTTTCACCGGTGCCTTGCCTCGGGTGACGTCGTAGACCAGCGCCTGCTAACTACAGCTTTTCGAGTCCATCAGACACGTTGTTATGCACGGCACTGGAGCCTTGACTACAGCGGCTCACGGCGAGGGTTCACGCTTTACCAGTGGACGGACACGTCTTTCTAGCCTTGCATTTCAACGTCAACGGCAGCTTCCAGTCCACTTGCCTGTTTGCCGCAGAGCGCATTCCATTCCTGATGACACTGACGGCTGCTAATCGTTCTGCCACCGGTGAGTTGAACTTGCGCAGCTAATTTCGTTGCTATTCACGTAGTACTATAAAGTGTGTAAGCTTTTTTCAGCCCAGCAGATGTAATGTTACAAAAAATGTGCTACTATCACACACACACACACACACACACACACACACACACACACACACACACACACACACACACACACACACACACACACACACACACACAAACACACAAACACACACACACACACACACACACACACACACACACACACACACACACACACACACGCGCGCGCGCACACAACACACAGACAGACAGACACACACACACACACACACACACACACACACACACACACACACACACACACACACACACACACACACACACACACACACACACACATATATAGAGGCGAATACGTAGGCAGTATTTATAGTTTGATTTAAGCAGGCTTTTACTTGATTATTAAGAGGAGCCTGTCTACCACACTTGCTAGTGCAGAGGTGAATATTTGATGCGAATTTATTTTTCAGTAGTCATGTAGCACTTTTTCAGGAATTCCCTTGATTCTTCAAAATTATTTCTATAGAAGATTACCGCTGTGGTAGCACTATACTTTACCAGGACACGTATATTGCTGTATGCAAAGCTGAGTATACTTTAGGCGCAAATCGAACGAGAACACATAACACAAAAGAACAGGACGGGTACCGAACTTCCTGTTCTTTTGTGTTATGTGTCCTCGCTCGATTTGCGCTAAAAAGTATCCTCAGTTATGAACCAGTACCAACTAGCTCGAACCAGAATTCTGTATGCAAAGCTTACATGGGGATTCAGTTTGTTCCAAAGTGAATATAGCATATTTGATAGCTTTGACGATAGCTTTGTGTTACTGCCAAATATCTATTAAAAGCGATTTTGATGCTGGTTTTTTGAACGTATCTTTTTTGGCCTCTTCACAGATTGCAGACTTTCCCAAGGTCCTGGGATACATCGATTGCACGCACTGACAAAACAAGCCTCCTCATGACTTGGAGCACCCATACAGAAATAGGAAGGACTTGTGCTCCCCAAACGTGCAAGTATTTTGCAATGGTGGGGGGTGTCATCGTACAGCAGACCTCGAAGTGGCAGCCTCATCTGGATGGACTGTGCTCTGCCGGGGAGCTTCGAGGGCACAAAAATGCCTCATGGTTGGTTGCTAGGTTAGTTATTTTTTAAGAGCAGATGGTGAAGTAAACACCACTTAATATGCACACATTAAGAACCCAAATACCGTTGCTAACAGTGGATGCCTGTATACTCACACAGCGATGCCAATTAGACTCTTAAGTGGAAGCAAACTGCAAGATAACGGACAATGTCGAAAGTGTGAGGTCTGCAGCTTATGAATTTAACTCCATACATGTGAGACTGAAAAGCTTGTGATTTTGAAATATCACAAATACTTTGATTACTTATAGAGCTCCTGAGCTTGTAACTTGCTCAGTGGTTCAAGTGCTCTGCATGGAAATAGCAAGTGAGTGAAAGTCGCTTGGCTGTTCAAAACTTGTAGGGAGAAAGAGCTATATGGCAAATTCCATTGGGAGAACAGCAGCACTCAAAAGTACGCTGAAAGTGCTCTCTTCAGAGCTGGCGGGTTTCAGTGGTCGAACAGGAGTGAGAGCACTGTCATCCAGCGATAGAGCGAGAGCGCTTTTGCTGCTCTGAGAGCAGGCAGGAGCAGTATGTAGTGCTCTCGCCTGAAAAGCGGAGTAGGCGCAGTACGACGAGAGTCACGTGACTTTTAAACGTCACATTCTCTATATTTGTCTTAATTTTGCTTTAGCCGGTGAGCGCGGCAGCAAGTGTAGCAACTATGTGTAGACTGAGATCTCTAATCTTTGACACTACGAAGTGTACACTGCTACGTTTGCTGGATGCGCACAAACATGTAACTATGGCGAACAAGGGACTGAGAGATTTGAGCCGTTTTTCACCGCCCTCCAGTAGAGTGCCAGACCTTCGTATGTTTTGGTCACATGGTATATTTCTACCCACTCGTCAACCTCTCACCTGCTCTCCAGACTCTTGCCGCATTCCAGTGGCAGATCGAGTGGCCCTGCTCTTAGTGCTTTGGCCTTCACTCCTCAATGCACGACGCCCCTACTTCTGTTCTCTCAAAGAAACTCGCCAATAGTTCAAGCCTCAGGCCACACAAGGGCAGTAAATGCGCATTTTACCTTACATAGCTTGTCTTTTTTTTCAATGTTGTAGCATGTTGTATTTCTGCCTTGCATGTTCTCAGCACAATTACATAGTGATGCGTTTAGTTCTACAAATCATATGTGACCCAAGTACACGCTTGTTGATCTCTAAAGGTGACTCTCGGTATGCCTGAAAGCCATGGATGCTCTCCCTCCTGTCTGTGGCTGGCCTAGCTGAGCAGCAGTACAGTGCAGCCGCCACCCGTGCAAGAGAAGTCATAGAGCGCACCTTTGGTGTTCTGGGCAGGACACAGCCTATCCGTCCGGCATGGTACTGACATCAATAAAAATCATGGTGAGTGTTTGTGGCAGCCGTAAGAGCCCATTAGCATGATATTGCGGATAATGAGTGTGTTTGTTGCTTGCGATTCCTAATGAAGTGCATTTTTTTTAAAGTGTGCTTCATTAGGAAAAACTAGCTGCGGGCAACAAGCCCACTTATAATCCACTAATGATTTGTGTTTTCTAGTCTGCAAAATTGCTCCTGCGCACTGCATGATGAGGTGGCTATGTTGCATAATTTTGAAGTTAAGAACATTAGCTGTTGTATTGTAGCATAGCGTAACATGAATAACATAGTAAACTCACTTTTGGTTGGCTTCTTGTACTTAGTTTGAAGTCGAAATAGAATGTAATTTATTGACTTATATGCCTCACTTTTGGGCAGAACTTCGTTGCCATCAATATGAACATCGTAGTTATGCATTTGTATTGTAAAATAATTTTTTCAGTCTTCATTATTTATGTCTCCATGATAAGACTTTCTTTCTTCTTTTTATTGGTACTTCATACTGGTCATCGGCTCCTAAAATTACGACAGCTATAGTTCACGCATGTTTATCAACTTTATACTCTTACACATCAGCACGGTTGTAACAATCATCTGTATTTTTTTATGTTCCAGCAGTATCATGGGATCAGGTGCCCCATGGTCATGTACAAGGTATCTCGAACAGAGCGCAGAAGACCAACCAGTAAAGAAAGACTACCAGTGACTGTGTCCCGCTGTTCAAAATGCACGTTGACAAAAAGAATACATTGTGATGGCTGGAGCAGTTTACATTGTATGGTGACAATCTGCACAGCTGCAGTTTAGTTTCTGAGCACTGCATCATTCAGCCGTTCGTTTGCACCTTAGCATTTAAAAAGAATTAAATTCTTTACTTAATGTAACAAATCATGACATTAATGTAAAACACACTGTAGTGGTAGTGCGCAAATTGATCTGAGCTACCTGAAATTTTTATCATGCGCGTAAATCAAAGTGCCTGCGTGTCACTGCATTTCACTGCCATGGGAAACAGCAGCCATGGTCGACAACCAAAATCGTGTTTTCATGTTTGGTAGTGGAAAAATTCAGGCCATTGAATCGGGTAATTTTTCACTTGGTTGATATATTCCTTCAGGACACATTAGTATAGCAAGCACGATTTCATGTCTGTATATGCTCTGGAAAGAACTTCTCCATGGATTATTTAGGTGGACGAGGATTGTCGCTATTCCTAGTATATCCAACACCAGGCTTAAGCACCTGTGTAATGTTATCCCGTTGCCTCTCAGTCCTCTTGAACAGTTGACCTCTCTGTTTGTACTGTGTAAGTTTTAACCGTTTTTTATACTGTGTTTGCTGCCATAGGTTTCTTCCCTAATGTAATTGTATATTCTGCCAACTGTTTATCACCTATGCAGCTTTCCTCGTATTACTGCTGAAAGTACTCATTGCATTTGGTGTGTAACTATACCATGCATTTACTTCTCTCTTTTGATGCATCTGTACCATGGTTTGGCCATAAGAGTGCTGCTGGTGTGCTCTAGTCTTCAAGCTGGCGACTTCCAACAAATTTGAAGCTGGAAGTAACGATGTGCTTATTATCATTATTACTATAATCAGATAAGCTGTCAAAGCTCAATGTAAATGTATTTAACATTCTGTAAACTGTTCAAGATAAAGGTTCTTAACCCATTAAGGACCACGAAAGAACTACTGGTCCCATGTTATTGAAATTTTGCTTATTTATTTAACCACAACAGATAACCACACGTGCAAATTTTCATAGAGTTACGTGCGTTTCTTCAGGAGTTATGATACTGTACTATAAAAAGTACGCTGGGCCTTCGTGATAGCAACGGGCAAGGTGACTTGATGCAAGAATGGCGAGTACGCTGGGCCCTTGTGAAACGAATAACAAAGTTATCTTGGCCCATGCCACTTAATCAAGGACCAGTGCTTTAGGGAAAGCGTAACGTCATGCTTTCCGCCACACAATTTCGATGTATTTTGGCAGAATTCTGTTTTGCCGGCTTCTTGTGAAAATGTCCGTATGGATAGAGGGTAATAGCAAGCACAGTAGAATCTGGAGAGCTTTGATACTTCTCTTGGGTACAACAAGGCGCAGTCTATGTTTTGCTGTTATGCGACTAAAGGACAATAGTCAGCGCGTAGAGGGTCTGCTAAAACCTACCATGTGGTAGCAGACTCTTTATGCGTTGTCTGCGGCTATTTCGATCATCTACGTAAATAGGGGCTGGTACCACTTTTTCTCAGCGATGAAAATTCTCTAGTCATTCGCAGCTTAATCGCAGAGCTCAAACCCCCTCATGGCATTGTTACTGCGGATGAAGAAGGAAGACAGTGGCACTACGTTTTTTTTTTCTTTTCAGTGAATGGTCACCACGATACAGACCATAGTGGCTCAACTGTGTATTCTTTCGTCAGCTTAGCAATTATTATGTTGTCTTTGCCATTTTCGAAACAAAGCTGCTTTCCTGAGTCAAAACAGAAGTTATCTTACCAACGTTCCTCTCGTTCCATGTTTTTTATCGTTAGCAGAGAGCATCCATTCGTACCGTCTTCATTCCCCTCCTCCTCCTAATTTCCCATGTTAGGGTCAGAATCGCCAATTAAAACATCAAGAGGCTCTCGTATATTCACAGCGACATCTTTCGCAGCCTCATGAGTCTGAGATAACCGAAAAAAAACGGCATTCATAACAAAAAAAAAAAGCCTGTTGGATCTATGATGCAACGCACAACAAGAGTTACATGTATGCTCCCACGAAGTCCCATTGTACTAAATAAAGTACAGCAACATTTGATTACTCCTCACAGCAAAACTGTGCACTCTATAGGCTTCTCGCGCTTTGCAGGTATTGAATTGCTCTTCCTGAAGCAGAAACCGTCCGTTTTTTCAACATATAAAATGTGAAACTTCAAATTAATTTAGAAAAAGTAGTACTGACCACGTGCGTTTAACAGGCTCTCAATTTCCTAAAGTTTGACGACTCATAAAACAGAAAAAACATAACCGAGTCGATATTCCAAATTAGAATTTTCTTGCTGCAACCTTTGGCATCAGAAATTGTAATGAGCAAGATCAGAATATTCTGTTTTGTATTTTCTATGCCCGAAAAAGGTAGTGTACTTTTTAAAGTACACTGGTCCCTAATGGGTTAAGCTTTTTTTATTGCGGTCCTTGATTTATGCACCTGAAACACAATTGCATTGTAGTGGCACATTATAGACTGTGATTCTGTAAATTTGTGCTGACGACATTGCAGCTGAGGCCAGCCGCAAGATAAACATGCAGGGCACTGAAGCATCACGTCACATACATTACAAACAGTCCTTACCCAGCAGTGCACTGAAATTTTTCCAAGCGAAATAAGAGACTACTGTATGGGAACTCTGCAGATGTCCAGACTTTGAAAACGTTGTGAGTAGTGTTTTCAGGAAAAGCAATGGGTCTTGATATGCCAACAGCAGCATTGTTTGCATGCGCCGAGGAGCTTAGTAGCAGTGAATTGTTTTATTTATGTATTGTCCAATATTTGTCTGAGCTGTGCCAATTTTTCAGTCCATGTCACCTTAAATTGCTTGTTATTGTGTGGAGAATGAGCCGAACTATGTAAATGAACTTTGTGTGATCTTGCAGACATGCCCCATATTGTGATACACTGCCCTCGTCTAGCATGGCATTGTGAGCGGCTCTCTCATATTTTGTCGTGGGCTGTCAACCCATGAAGATGAATAAAAATTGCATGATAGTGGGAAGCAACAAACTATGCTGTGTGTGTGTGTGTGTATGTGTGTGTGTGTGTGTGTGTGTGTGTGTGTGTGTTTGTGTGTGTGTGTGTGTGTGTGTGTGTGTGAATGCTTTTCATTTAGTGTAACTTTGATAAGAACTTTGCTGACTTTCTTTGTCCTATTTATATTTCTCAAGTATGTTTCCTACTGCGCAAGAATGAATGCAACCTTACACAAAATGCTTGCATTCACAGAAGGTGTTTATTTTACAACGAACAGTGGTGAGCAAGAAGTTGGGAAATATGGAACAAACCAGCAAAAATAAGTTTATAGCACAGCTCCTTTGTATAACATTGCTTCTACAGATTGTGCTTGTCGAATATGTGGATTTCAAGTATTCAGTTTCAACCAGCATAACCAAGCATTCGCCCGTGGCTGTACATATACTTGTATATAAGTGCGTGGTATTTTTGCATATTGTCATACGTGTTGCCAATTGCTATAAGGGCAGAAACCTAGTCAAGCTAAATACGCGGATTTTTGTCTGTACACATGTCATCCGTACTGTAACTGCTATTGATAAAAAATAAGCCGGCAGATCCCACGCACTGTGGGAATCGATGTAATGCGAAGCAGCAAAGAAGGAGCAAATCATGCTTCACATAATTTGCATGTCATGTTTTACATGTTAGGACCTGTCATTTATGTTCGTCATACAGTCACGTCGCGCAATACCAATTTTGGTGTATATCAAGCTAGCGAACTGGACGCAAGCGGACCATGAGCGTGGCATGTAAATGGCGTTGTAAATGATACGCATGCCAAGATATTCATGTTACCACCTGCCACTTATGTTCGTTATACAGTAATGTCACTCAATACCAAATTTGGTGTATATCACGCTAACGAAGCGGCCGCGAGCGCGCCATGAGCGTGGAATGCAAGTCATGTCGCTCATGACATGTCATTATTCCCATATTACCACTTGTCATTATGTTCGTCATACAGTCATGTCACTCAATACCAGATTTGGTGTATCTCAAACCAACGAAACAGCCGCAAGCGCGCCATGAGCGTGGCATGCAAGTCATGTCGCACATGACATGTCATGATTTCCATATTACCACTGGTCATTTATGTTCTTCATGCAGTCACGTCACTCAATACCAGGTTTGGTGTATATCAAGCTAACGAAACGGCCGCGAGCGCGCCATGAGCGTGGCATGCAAGTCATGTCGCACACGACAAGTCATGATTTTTATATTACCACTGGTCATTTATGTTCGTCATGCAGTCATGTCACTCAATACCAAATTTGGTGTATATCAAGTTAACGAAACGGCCGCGAGCGCGCCATGACAGGGGCATGTAAATCATACTTTTCATGACAAGTTAGTCATTATTTTCATGATATGACCAGCCACTTATGTTCGTCATACGGTCATGTTATGCCATACCAAATTTGGTATAAATCCCATTAACGATACGGCCAGGAGAGCACAAAGTTGTAGGCGGCTAGATAGATAGCTAGATAGACAGATACGCTCAAAGTCGCCGAAGTTCGCTAAGAAATGCTTCGCATTTAAAAATAAACTTGGGTATAATATTCCCGTACAGTCCCCAAGAGAAGAGTAGCCGTCTGTGACTCAAATGAATTTGCCGCAATCATTTCCCAGGCTGTTTCGCTTGGGACTCGATAGCCTGCTAGAGTTATTTATAAGCATTGGCAGAGACATTACACGGAGGTACGCAACACGACAGGGACCGAGAGAGAAGACGCAAACACAGTACTGTGTGTATTTACTGTCTGCCCCTGCCGTTTTGCGCTGCAGCGTGTAATGAATCCCCCCCCAACTAGCACGAAAACGTGTCCCGACAAAGGCCATCATCTTGGTCGCAAGCAGTTAGGTCACCGCGTGTATATAGATTTTCTCGAAAACATCGTGATATCTTGACTGGTCCTCGAATAGCCAGAGACGTCAAAAGTAATTGCCCAAGTATGATAATTAGGTTTCGGAACTGGGCGCTCTTGCGGTAGTAGTGGTTGGAAGAAAAAAAAAAACTTATTTCTGAAATCCATGAGGGAGCATGCCACAGCGCTTTTTGTTCGAAAGGGGAGTCAAAGAAGAGAACGGAAAGGGCACCTTCTCAAGATAAGAGTGCCCGCAACACATAACTACAGGCCGTGCAACCTGCTGTTTCATAAAAAAAATCGTGGGTTCTTGGCGACACTGCGAATCGAACCCAGTGCCTCCTGCATTGTAGTCGGTCGCTGTAACCATTAGACTACCGCGGCAGCGCTTGAGATGAGAGTTGGCCACTGTAGTGCTAACGTAATTGTTAATATATCTCCTTTCGCTAGAAATACGCCTAACGCAAAACGTCCGGCAAAACTCGATAAAAAAAATAAAGGCTCGGAATTCGTAATAAATTCGCCTGAGGCCGCTCGAAGGCGAAATCCATCGAGTGTAAATACATGACTGTGTATTTCACATTGACGTATGATATTCACTAATCAACTATCGCTAATTCACTGTCACTAATGTCACTTTCATTCAATCAATACTCGGTTTGTTTCGATTATCGTCGTTTAAATAAACTTTCACTAATCATATCACTACTTAATTTCCTTCTATTCTCATATATAAGCCCGGTCATATTCTCGCTCGCTTTTGTGTAGCTTTCGCTCCCATACACGTTAGTAAGTAACGCGAACAAATCTTTTATGCTCTCCAAGCAACCGGTGCCGTTCTGTGCAAGCTTGCCATGACGTCTGCTGCGCCAGCGGATCCTCTTCCTAACGTTCTTCTCTATCGATTCGTTATCACTCTTACGAAAAAACGATGTGAGACACACGCAAACGCTGTCTTTTTCCTTTTTTTTTACTTTGCTAAACGCGCAGCACGCGCGCCTCGATTCACGAGGCACGTGTGATCATGTCACTTCAGGCCGAGACGCAACGTTGCTTGTTTTAGATGTGAAGCATCTTATGGCGAAGCTTAATCCGGTGGTGGTGCTGGTGGTGGTGGTGGTGGTGTGCCGCGTGCCCACCCTTACTGCGCATGCGCAAGCAGTTAAAAAAAATAAAAATAAAAAACCTCCTCTCCCCCCTCTCTCTCCTCTAGGCATCCCTCCCCGCGGCAACCACACCCACACTGCGCATGCGCCTCCCTTCCTCTCTCCCCCTCTTACACTCCCCCCCTCTCTCCATCCCTGCCCGCGGCGTCCCCCTGCGCATGCGCGTCCCCCCCTCTCTCTCCTCTCCTACGCTCCCCCCCCTCTCTCCTCTACGCATCCCTGCCCACGGCGTTCACACTCCCCACTGCGCATGCGTGTCACCCCCCTCTCTCTCCTCTCCTACGCTCCTCCCTCTCTCGCCTCGCGACGCCGACGCAGGCAGCGTCTGCTAGCGAGTTTCTTGGTTGAAAAAACCGACTGCTCGCGCTGCACAACCGTTCACTGGCCATCCCGTATATATAGCAATGGATCTTGACCTCCAATGTGGTGCCGGTGGGAGATTTCTCCTGTGCGTTGTTGAACAATAAAAATTCGCAGCGTGCGCGTTAACTAAAAGCGGAGTGCGGGTCTCTGTGTCCAGTCGGAGTCTTCTGTCTCTCGTTGCCCATTAGCAGCGATTGGCATGTTCTAGTAGGAAAAACTGCTCCATCACTGCCTGCTTTGCGCCTCCCCAGTTTTCTCTCCTGCGCAACACTGCGATGAGCGCCAGCGTCAACGCCGCCGCCAGTGTAAGCGTTAGCGCCCGCTGCTTCACATCTACACATGGTTCCCTTTAGCGGGAGATGGTGTAATTTTTTATTTGTTTGCTCACGCAAACGCTGCAAAGATGAAGTGACCTGCAGCATATTGTTTTCTGAAAAGTATAAGTACAGTGAACTAGAATACTTAGTATAAGCACGTATAAACTGCCCGACGAAACTTTCTCGCTTTAGGTGTTCACATATCTAAGCGTACGACTCTTCTCTTATTCTGGCCCTGTCAAAATGCGGCGATGAATTGAACCTGCGACAAGATACGCTCATGATACCTCTCTTACTGCTTGCTGCTTTATATTACTGAACATTTTCTACGTAGGCTCGAAAGCCGCTCCTATGTCTTTTGCCAAGACCTTTGTAAGAAATCCAACCTTTTACGTCTAGCTAAAAAACACCCTAATGGCCACCACCTTACCGTGCTTGAACATGCCTCGTAAGTTGAGCGCCATCGTAGCTTCATGAATAAAACTGATCTATTGCACGAAGGGGGAGACGTTTGGGTCACATCTTCAAACCTTCAATGTATCAATTTATGTGCGCTTTCATAGGAGCGGTGCGTCACCTACAGTTGGCGAGATAGCCGATGGATTCTTGCTTAACGCCACCGAGCAACAAGCTACATATGGTCATTCATCAAACGCGAGCGCTTGGCTTTGTTCAGGCCCCGCGGACGCCTGCTGCAACGCGGCGGCGCGTAAGCGCTGTAGCAGACGCCCGGAACTGGAAGCCGAGATGCTGCGATAAGACATGGGCTATCATCGTATACTCTCGATGCTAGATGCTTTGCGTGCTGCCTTGCTATTATCGGCACACACTTCTTTCTTTCCTTGTCGTTTCATCGGCTTTCGCGTTGCCTCCTTGCCCTCAAAAGTCACGCGTAAGTTAAATTCGTGCCATTGCTATCGCACTCCCTCGAGATACGAGAATTCTTGGCTAAGAAACTGCGTAGGCAAGAGAAAGCTTTGTGAATTCGGCCCCAGAACATGAACTACGCAACGAATTTCAGATTTATTTATTGTGCAACTTTTACAAACGCCATGAATGTGTGTTTGTTCTGCTTTTCCAATATATCATTTTTTTCTAGCGGAAGCTGTGATTTAAAACTCGAAAGGAGCGTAAGCTGGCACATGGAATGGTTCATTGTCGAGATAAGCACACGGTGACGACATTCATGGGCGCGCTTGAGAACGTTGCCACGAGTGAAACGTGGCGAAAACGTACCTGCTAAGTTAGCGTATTCGACCCTCCAGTCAGGCAGAAGTAAAACAGAAATTTACTAGAGAAATCGACCTGTGCTCCATCTATCGTTAGTTACAGCAAACATACCATGTTCAACGCTTGGCGGCGCTGGTGTCAGTCGAAGCGGGTGGGGGGCCACGCGGCATATCATTCGAGTTAAGCGTGCGGACGGCTGTACATTTCATGTCACATAGGATGACGAAAATTTCGGGGTAGGATGATTTTGATGTTGTAAACCGCAATACTTTGGGTAGTCTGAGTGTTCCACTGGGGTGGTATATGGAATACCTTGCACATGCGCCAGTGTCTACATCGGACAGGCTGCCACATGTGCCAATATCGGGCTGCGCGACAATGATAATGCCTTGAAGGGTGGGAAACTTCTCTTCTCGCCAGCCGTTTTCGTGAACGTGGTTGCACGCGTTCGTTTGTAGAAACCTCGATCATCACGCACCATCACCATCAACGTACACCTGAGATAGCAGAGGCATACCACATGGCAAGTGTGATGGCAATTGCATGAGTAAGCCGCCGGTGTCACTATTGGAACAAGATATTATTTTCAGTGTTCAGTCGTAAGCTTATTTGTAGTTTACGTTTTCTGCATATATGTGAATTTTTCAAATAAAATGTTGCATTTCTTAGACCAGCGCTTGTCCTGTCTTCTTCCTCTGTGTCATGTATTTCTGCGCTTCCCAACAATGAAGATGTTTTAAATCGCCCGCCTTTCAGTCCTACTATATTGAGAATCTCGGCTGTTTTTTGTTTGATGTCTGAATGCTGCATGTATACTCGTTTTTTGAAAGCTTGAATTCTCGCCTGCTTGTCCAGTTATCTGAAACTGTCCTTGTGGCTTCAGTCATGATCGTAATTTGGAAGAAGCGGTCATCTTCCGGTGCGCCCTGCTAGTTTACAAAGGTGGATACGTGAACCATTCCCCTGATCGTTATTACGCTATGTACAAAACAACCTATACATTTATGCGTGATACGCCTTCCGCGCCGGCAACACCCCGCATGAATTTTCCGTGAAGCATAACGCGCCGCCATTGTGCTACTGAGTGTGCGTTCGCGGTGACGCCATCGCATTACTGAGTGTGCGATGACGACAGACACTAGACGTCGCATTTTTCTGCGCATGATCCTTATAAAGATTTCGCTTTAATGAAAACAGATGTTTAGCTAACTGAGATTTGAACGCCGGTGTATGAAGACACAGCAAAGACGGGGGGGGGGGGGGGGGGGGCAGCAGACACAGAAGTAGCTCGACGACACTGAGTACTGTATAAGAACACGGCAACAATTATAAAACTTGAAATACCGTAATATACGCACTGAAATGGCACTTCACCATACACAGCTGATGTTGCGATATGTGACGACGAGATAAATAAATGAGTAAGTATAAATTGGATGGTCTGAGTTCCCTTCGAAATTTATGAGGTTCAAAAGTGATAAGAAAACCGCGGAGGCGGTACTGTGGAAGGAGCTGAAAGAGGAGAAGATATAACAGGAAAGGAGAGGCATGTGCATTTGCTCTAGAAAAGTTAAAAGGAAACAAAAGCAGTCTGTTAGTCCAGAACTATCGTTTAAAAAATATGGTCTTCTCCCTAGATGCATCTCTGTTTCAGTAAAAAAGTTTTGGTTCTTGAAATTCAATGTATTTATGCCAGCTGAGTGTCCGGCTCAGGACGTTACCTAGGAAGCAGAGTGCATTGTTGAACATTACATATTGGAATTTAAATATTGTTTATGAAAAGTAGTCTTTAATTGCTAAAGAAAAACCCAATCGATCTAAGAGCTGAACGCGGTCTGATCTTGATATAATTCGGCCCAGCAGAGCTCCTATGAGCAGAGAAGGAAATTTTAGTAGAAGGCAGCATTCATATATGCATTTCATGATAGTTAAGGCCATGTCATTACAGCAGGAGCAGCAACCTTCCACATGTGTTCCCTGATTGACGCGTTGACTGTACGTCAACTGCGGCGTACTACAATATTCCTCACACTACAGTGCAGATGTTGTGAACAGTTTGATAATGGAGCACGGGAGGGTCTGTGAACGCTTCAAACAATATTTACACCATACAGAACGAGTAAATATTACAGTAGGGTAGTTGACCGGTGGACGACGTGCGCGTGAGGTTTAGCTCATAAAAACTGTCACTGACTGTTTCGCGGTTGGATGACCGCCATTCAAACTTTTCGAGGCATTTACCACTTCGTGCTCTTTTGTGAAATCTCTGCGAAAGGTATCTGACAGCCACTCAAATGCATAAGTACCATTAGGAGTATATTTTTCGCTTATCAATTAGGCAGCTTTAGAGGGCCTAATTATTTTCCAGGTAACAATCAGGATGCACGATCGGTAAAAATAAAGTGCAAGAACGTTGCGTAAAGACAAGTGTTCACTCATGCCGATGAGAAGTCTCCCTTAATGGTTCAGAAAAAAAAGCTACAGGGAAAAAAAAGACTTGCGTACACCGCGAAATGTTTCAGCTTGCCCCATATTAATAGGTGTTTAAATCATGCTTAGTATGCAAATCTAAAATTGACAAACTGTCGTGTGTATGTCAAATATTTTGAATGTGTGTTCTGTATGCTAAGCTCACATGAAGTTAAATGGACGATGAGATGCAGAAAAAAATGTAACAATGAAATTGGTGTTGTGTATAAGTTAGGTCTTTTCAGTTCTGTTCTCTTAGTTAAATCTTAGTTATGCGGACGACGAGATACAAAAAAGAACGTATCAATAAAACCGATGTTGTGTATAATTGGATTTTGTCAATGTGTTCTGTATGCTGAGCTGAAATGTCGTTAAATTGACGACAATATACAGAAAAGAAGGTATCAATAAAACCGATTCAGTCGCGTTGCCTGCATAAAGGCTTTACATTGGAGCAGTCGAGGTCAGGAACCTGCAAATGAAGATCAAGTTAGACTTCACTCGCCGTCAGGAGCGACCGCTCTTGGTGATTTTACAAGCAGAGGGCAAGAGATACGTGGAGCTGCAGGACGACACTGCAACTATGAGCTTTCTAAAGACGATTGCGCATATCGCCGGAGCTACTGTTGATGGCCTCGTAACTCAACGTAGTGTGTACGTGAACATAACTCTCGAGAATTTGGTGTCTCAATTGGTAAGCACTCTGCTATATATGCAGAAGCTACATATGGCACAAGAGCGGCAGCTTTTAGAACTTCTCGTGTCCGCTGCCATTGTAGGAGAAAAGGAAGGAGGATATGTTAAACCTGACACGTTTGACGGCAGTTCAAGCGCTAATGTCTGGCTGTATACGTACGATTTCGCCTTCGCAGGAAACCAGTGGACAAGTGGTCAAGACCGCGTACTTAATATGAGGCCCTTTCTAAGTGGGAACGCACGGAAGTGGTTTGAACTACAAATGACTCCATATGCAAGCACTTGTTGGGCTGCATGAAGAAAAAGCTTCGTAAGCGCTTTGGAAGCAAACCCTGAAGAACTTTGGGTTAAAGGCATTGTTTATTGACAGAGATGCACAAATATCCAGGAGTGCGTTTTCGAAAAGTGGCACTTTACTTCGTACAGCTAACCCAACATTGGCGAACTTCTCTGTTGCTGCTCTTGTCATGCACGGCATAACAAAGTATTATCGAAGACAGATGGCAGTAAGACCATTCACCTCTATGGACGAGCTACTGTCAGCATTGCAATGTATGACAGTCTCTACATACAACGTGCCTGACGAAGAGACTAAATTCAGCAGAGGTGATAACTGTGGCAAGAACCACCACCCATCTGGGGCGCCCCAGAAGCTAGCACTGAATCAAGCCTATACGCCATTATGAGATTCAGTGCATGGTGTCAGGGCATAAATGAAGAAAGGTGCACTGTCGAAGAAACAGTCTTTCTCAGGAAAACGAGCCTTCTGTGTGTCCAAATGCTAGTGAATAGTTGCACTCTCAGTGTTGATTGACACTGGCACTGCTGTCAGTTCGGTTAACGAGACCCTGGTAAATACTAGAGACTGTGTGCATGGAAAACCCATTCGTGTGCGCAGCTATGATGGTTCTTGTCGAGAGTATTGTAAATGGCTGCAAGTTTCTGTAGAGTATGAAGGCGAGAAGTTTAAGGTTGAAACGCTAGTGGTGTCCAAGGACAATTTTGACTTCATCTTATCAAGACGCGATATGACATGCATGAAGATTAATCTACGCTAGAACGACGTAGTCACAATAAAGAGAGAGTTTGCTCAAGCTCATATCACACATAAGGCTTACTGTAAGCCGGCTCCCACAGAGAACGTACCACTGATTTTTCCTGAGTTTTTGTGTATTGGTTCATACCTAGAAGGGACAACCGACATTGAGGTACCTTTTTTTTCGAGACAACGCCCTTGTAGAAAGAAACCCATACAGCTTCAGTGATCATAAGAAAGTCTGGTTAAAGCAGGAGTTCGAAGGAATGCTGGAGGCGGGAATCATCAGGCCTTCCACTTTATCATTTGGTACGCCCATTACAATTGTCCCGAAAGAAGATGTGTCATTTCGCCTAGGTACAGATTATCGACTAATAAACAAACCGATATTTTCCCGTACCCAGTGCCACGAACTGATGAAATGATTGATGAAACCGGAGGATGTCAGTGGCTTTCCCCCATTGACTTGTGTAAAGGATACCGCTAAAAGAAGCCGTTAAAAGATGATACTAAACATTTACCGCATTCGACACGCCTTTCGACATCTACGAATACGACAGACTACCGTTCGGGTGGCGAAAAACTCTGGATCATGGTTGCAAGAGATAATGAATGATGTACTTAATCGGAATATTTAGCAATGTATACGTGGACGACACTATTATATACTCAAAAACACAGGGAGATCCCGGACAGCATCTAGAGAAAGTCTTCGAGACACTCAGCGCTGCTAGACTTAAGATCAAGATAAAAAAACCGGCAGATCCCACGATCTGAGGGGAATCAATGTAATGCGATGCAGCCAGCAAGGAGCAAATCATGCTGTACATAAAATTGAAGGACACTTTGTTCATTCCAAAGTGTGTTCGGCGAAAGCTTTTGGCCGTTCGTCTGGCTGTGCCATGTCTTTTTTTACACTCTTAGGCCGCGTTCACACTTGGCCTCGAAAGAGGCGAAACCGGCAAAAGACACCGGGAATCTGCTCGTTTCGCCGCCGAAGCGGCCGGAAAATCAGGCGGCGCGAAAATCGCTCTCGGACCGATTTTTCCGGCACACGATAGCGGATCGCCTTCCCGCTTCACGGCTTTGGCTGTGCTAGCTCAAACCAGGTGACGTAAACAACCGGCCACAAGTTCAACATGGCGGCACAGGCGTCGACGGTGGCTCGCATCGGCGCAATTGCAATCTACCGTGCAGCACGACAAAGCTCACGGCCTCGACAAGGACGCGTTCATCGAGAGCCTGGTTTGGATTAGGATCGCCGAGAACGCTCGAATTACAAGAAGGTGCAGCAGCAGCGAGTCGGCATGCCCCAACGCGTCTCGCGTTTGCACAATCGGTTGAGACCGCCGCCGCCGCTGCAGTGGCGTCCGCTCGGGTTGTTTCTGCTGGTGTATCTTCCGAAACAAGGTTTGAAAAGGTGCAAACTGTTTCTTTTGAGTGTCTTGCATGCATAACTAGAATTCGGTAAGAAATTTAATGCTCAGGAAACGGGCAAAATAGAATGAATTCTCAAAGTGGCCAAGGCGGCGGCGGCGGTGGCATGTACGAGGGGCAGAACTAATGTGAACGTTTCCGACGCGCGCGAACGTGGTTTTCCGGCCGCTTTGGCGTTTTCGCTTCTCAAGCGTGAATGTGCGAAACGAGCAGATTTCCGGTGTCTTTTTGCCGGTTTCGCCTATTTCGAGGCCAAGTGTGAACGCGGCCTTAGTGCGGTGGCACATAAACGGAATGTGTGCGTATTTTCTTTTTTTTAATTTTTTATCGCGAATCGCAGCGAGACGCCACACCAATCTGCCTCCGTTTCGCATGCGTTCGTTGTCTCGCGCTTTGCGCAACTTGCAGACGCCATCCGCGTCCCAGCGCTTAAATTGACGGGCACTTTGTAAATTCCAAAGTGTGTTTCGCGAACGCCTGTGCCCACTGAGACGGGGTCAGTCAGAATGGAACGCGATGCGCGTCCTTCCCTCCCTGCATGATTGGACACGCTGGTCAAAGCGACGCTACGACAGCAAAGCGCGAGCGCCGTTGAGTCCGACGCCTCCGGCGTCCGTTTGCGCGCCCCGCGGCCACCTGGCGCCGTGCCAGGGCAGGGCCCGAGGGACGGACGGATGGACGGGCGGGCGGATGGACGTGAGTATGAGACATTGAAGGCTTTCGCCTTAATATGCATGTCATGATTTACATGTTAGGACCTGTCATTTATATTCGTCATACAGTCACGTCCCGCAATACCAATCTTTGTGTATATCAAGCTGGCGTACTGGACGCAAGCGCACCACGAGAGTGGCATGTAAATGGCATTGTAGATGACATGCATGCCAAGATTTTCATGTTACCTCGTGCGTCTTATGTTCGTTTTACAGTCACGTCCTGCAATACCAATCATTGTGTATATTAAGCTAGCGAAACGTCCGCGAAAGTGCCATGAGCGTGGCATGTAAGTCATGTTACACATGATACGTCATAATTTCCTTATTATCACTTGTGATTTATGCTTGTCATACAGTCACGTCACTCAATACCAAATTCGGTGTATATCAAGCTAGCGAAACGGCCGCGAACGTGCCATGAGAGTGGCATGCAAGTCATATTGCAATGACATGTCAGGATTTTCATATTACCACTTGTCATTTATGCTCGTCACACAGTCACATCACTCAATACCAAAGTTGGTGTATATCAAGCTAGCGGAACGGCCGCAAGCGTGCCATGACCGTGCCATGCAAGTCATGTTTCACATGACATGTCATGATTTCCATATTACCATTTGTCATTTATGTTCGTCATACAGTCACGTCACTCAATCCCATATTTGCTGTATATCAAGCTAACGAAACGGTCGTGAGCGCGCCATGAGCGTCGCATGCAAGTCGTGTATCACATGACATGTCGTGATTTCCATATTACCACTTGGGATTTAGGTTCGTCGTACAGTCAGGTCACGCAATACCTAATTTGGTGTATATCAAGCTAGCAAAACGGCCGTCAGCGCACCATGAGCTTGGCATGTAAATCATGCACGTCATGATTTTCATATTACCACTTGTCATTTATGTTGGTCATGCAGAAATGTCTCATCGTACCAATTTTTGAATATATCAAGTTTAGAAAACGGCCTCAGTAGCACTACGGTCATGGCGTGTAAAGCATACTTTTCATGACAAGTTATTCATGATTTTCATGATATGGCCAGGCATTCATGTTCGTCATACAGTCATGATATTTCATACCAATTTTATTATAAATCCCATTAACGGTACGGCCAAGAGAGCACAAAGTCGGTGGCGGCTATATATAGATAGATAGATAGATAGATAGATAGATAGATAGATAGATAGATAGATAGATAGATAGATAGATAGATAGATAGATAGATAGATAGATACGCTCAAAGTCGTCGAAGTTCGCTAAGAAATGCTTCGCATTTAAAAATAACTCGATGGGTGCTCGAGATTCAGGAAATCAGTTTCGACATAACGCCTAGATCAGGCCAGAAGCACCGGGACGGTGAGGCACTATCACGTCTTCACGTGCCGTAAGTAATTCCGGAAGGAAGCATTAACTTGATTAAACTTTGGGAGGGCAAGCAAGATATGCAGCTGCGAATTGGGAAGATGTATGTCGCCAAACAAAAGTACCTGAAGGGCTACAGTTATATCACATCAGTCCACATTGAGGAGGACACGATGACTCCTGGAGGACATACCATAAGCTTACTGAGAGATTTAAATGAAAAAGCATGAAAGCAGGTGTTGCTAATTATGTCAAGACGTGTCATGAGTGCCAAATGGAAAAGTCCATAAAAACGTTGTGGAAATGGAATGGCTTTGCGAGAATATTCAACTATACCATCCGAAGCAGTTCACCTTGACTTCGCTGAAGTTAAGAAGAGTGAAGGTGTTAAAAGAACCCAAGCTTTCCTGGTCACCGTGGATGAGTGCACGCGCTTCACGACCGCCAAAGCTGCAAGGGAAGACGCAAATTGACTGTGGTTGTCCACAGTCCATTTCGGCAGAGCGCATTCACTCACTCGAAAAATTGTTGAGCCGGGATATTTGCTCTTCACCACGTCGGTGCACCGAACCCGCCAGCCCATTCGCAGCGTAAGAAGAAAGTGCATGAAATTTACATGCCTAGGCTCGGAGGTGATTGAGGCACAGACATTGGCTCACGTCGCGCGCCTCTCCTCCACCAAGGCTGAGCAGTGTCTCCTACAGTCGCTGGGATGCCATCATACGGGCAGTGCGGAACAGATCTTTTAATCACAAGCAGTGCAGGGTACATACGAGGTGGCACCCTTCCCGCGTAACGTTCATCGGCAGTACAATGTTGGCCGGCGAAAGGCACGGGAGAAGTCTCTGCTTGATTTCGTAGCTAAATCAGCGGAAAGTGTGGCTCTTGTCGGCGCGGCGCAGTACGGTCGCTGCGATAGCTTCGCGGCCGTGGTGGTTGATCATCGCGGTCGCACACTCAACTCGGCTTCCGTTAAGAAGGTGTTTGCCTCCGTAGCAGAACAGGTAGCCATAGCTCTAGCGATGAAGGACCCTTCGCGTCCTGAGATATTTACTGACTCCAGGGCTGCCATCCGGGCCTTTGCCTCGGGAGTGATCTCCAGGTTCTTAGGTCAAGGGGTTTAGTAGGCTTTCACACAATTACCTGGTTCCCGGCCCACATGGGCTCAGAGGTTCATCCAACAGTTCCTAATGTCAATGAACTCATCCATAACTGTGCGCGGGAAATCACGTGCCGCGGCGTGCCAGGCGGATCCGGTGGCGGGTTCGCGGAGAGCTTCAGCGATCCACTTGGCACCTTTCACGAAGTTGCTTCTCATTACCAACTATCAAGGTGGAGGTACCACCTCCCGCATACCAAGCTCACTAGACCGCAGTCGTCGGTTCTACGGATGCTGCAGGCAGGTTCATTCCCGTCTCGTAGCACGTTCAGTTATTCGCCCCACAGCTAGGATGCCCTAGCTGTTGGGCGGATAATTGCACACTGGCTCACATGCTCTGGCAGTGCTGGCGTTACGTAGCGCAATGTTCAGAACAGCACAGCACAGGACTGTATGATACAAAATTTCACCATATTCGCTGTCAACCGCTTCTAGAAGAGGTACCAATTGGTGGTGGTTAAGAGCTCTTGAACGGATAAAGTTCACTGCGCTGAACACGATATCCATGACGCCCTTCATTCGCAAAGACCGGCTGCACAGCGCTTTTTGGTTCAAATTGCAGTGAACCGCTGCAAATTGAGTGGTGATGCCGAGTGCTGTGAGTTTCGCACGCAGTCGACCAACGAGCCCGCTTTTGCATCCTACCATTGATGTCGCTCCATCGGTAGCCAAACAAACCAACTTTTCCCACGACAGTCCAGCGTGTTCAACCACTCTTTCGAGAACAGAAAGAATATCTGCCCCTGTGGTTGTGCCTTTCATTGGTATTAATTCCAGGAGTTTCTCCGTGACGTTGAAATTTTTATGTATGCCTGTGACAAAAATAGCACACTGTGCGTTGTCTGTAATGTCATCACTTTTGTCTACTGCAATTGAGAAAGCTTCAAAGTCTTGGCATCGATTGTTTAATCCTTTTTCTATGTTTTCACTGATCTCGTTAATTCTCTCAGCCACTGTGTGTAGGGAGAGGCTTATTTTCTCAAATGTGTTTTTCATGGTGGGGCATGTAGCATCAGCGACTGCGAGCAGGCACGTTTTGACGAACAGGCCTTCAGCGAAGGGCTTGAATGATTTGGCGATAGGCTCAGAAATAACGAAGCTTGCCCTTACCGGCTCGTCGCTTGTTCGGGCCGCCTTTTGGAGGAGATGTTGCTGCTTTCCCAACTTAGCCTTCAGTTGAGACGCGGTGTGCTCGCGCACCTTGCCAGTAAGAGCGCCATGCTTCTCCTGATGGCAAGACATGAAGTGTTGTCGAAGATTGTATTATTTCGGCGCAGCCACAGCCTGGTTTCAAATTAAGCCCAGCACCTTGTCCTTTGAATACGTGAGAAAATACGACAGTTGTCATCGCTCCTGAAAGCACCTCTTCTCGTCTTCCTCTGCGTTTTCCAGAAGGCTTGGAAAACGGCATTGCGGTCGGCTAAAGTTCGACGGCAAAGATTCTCGTTGTCTGCAGATTCCGGAATAAAATGGTTGGGCTTTTGCAGACACAGAAAGAACGATATTTCTCTGCTTCGGCGTATCCGTTTAATGCACACGCTTTAATTGTCGATGATGAAAATGAGGAAATGGTTTCGCCTCAGTTTGTTCAAAAGAGTAGAGCCGAGCATAGCACCGAGTCCGAGCACCAGAAGCCGGCCTTACCGCAGTCCTTAATTCAACACAATGTTCAGTACTCTTCTGGCCACGAGACTCCGCCGTCACGCCGTGGGTTAGCTTCGTACTTCATACGCTGCTCAGAGCTGCCGCGACGCGACGCCACTGTGTCACAGAGTGTTACCAGTGTTACCAAAAAATACTTAGAAAATACCCTACGTCACAATCAAAATTACCCTAGTTTATCTTACGTACCCTTAAAATAGCGCAGTGCCACAATAATAATCAGTCACGAACTATACAGTATTGCATGACGTGCATAGGTGCGGTGGCTCTGAAGTCGCTAGCGACAGTCATTGAGATAACTTTTACCGACTACCACCGCAAGATTAGAAAAAAAAATGAGTAGGAGATGGCGGAGATGTCAAAAATACAATAAAGGTAGCCCAAAATGTGACGTCTGATCTTTCGGCTTTACCACGTTGCTCACGTTGAACAACACAGGCTATGGAAGCCTTGGGCCACTTTAAATCCAACTGTTCTGCCAAAAACATTACAAGAAAAACCTGTCCGTTACCCTTGACCGCCAAGTTGCTTTCTGATGCGGACACCTTTCCATGGCATGTTGAAGGCTGAGGAACATGCTTATTATGCAAATAAAAGAAATATGGAACGAAGGCAATCATGAGTTGGTGGGCCGCACGTGAAGGGTCCGCGGGCCGCGAGTTTGAGACCCCTGGGGTGCTATCGCGGAACGATTCCTTTTTCTATTCCAATTCTTTTCCGCGTGACGCCGAAGCATACGTCAGCAGTGGGCGGGAACGCGCGACGCCGGCTCCCGTTGTGTGGTAACGTCATTTTGATGTCACGCTCTTTTACGGCTGCTTGATGGACAGACGCTTCGACCAATCACAGACGGCTAATGGCGGCGAAAGGAATAGAAAAAGGAATAGAATCGTTCCGCGATAGCACCCCTGCTCTATGATCTGATCAAGAAAAAAGGAAACGAGGAGCGTGATGGGAATTGTGACACGTGCCCGAGAAGGTAAGGACTTCAGAGGTGGCTGGCTTAGTTATAGATGCTAAGCGCGTTCTCTGCTATTCTTTTCCCTCTATGGTTGAAGCGCATTCCGTTCCTCTAGTTTGAGTCGATGGATGGATGGATGGAAAAAAACTTTATTATGTATCCGGCGTGTTAGTGGACTGGGCTTCCGCCTACGTGTCGGCTAGAAGGCCTTGCCTTCTAGCGGCTTGCTCGGCCCGCTCGATTGCCAAGAGCTTATCCTCCAGGGCTGAACCGAGCAGCGCGGCCCGCCAAGTCGTGCGAAGGCTGTCGGTGGAGGCCGCGTTCTCATTACTGTGTATTAATCCCTGGCAGTCCCATAGTATATGTTCTAAGGAAGCTCGTGCCGGACAATCTTTGCATATAGTTGTGAAAGCTTCGCGACCTCAAAACGACGCTGAAGAGAAAGAACCGCAAAAAAAAAAAGGGTGCGCTGCTGGCCGAGCAGGGAAATTTCATTTCCCTGCCCGGCCAGATATCTGCAGCGTCGGCGTCGACGCCGGAAGCGGTTCGATGGACGGAGAACCAATCAGCGCGCGGCTGGCAGCGACTTCCGCTACGTAACGGCATCGTCGCTGCTGCCAAAATGGCTGCCACCCGCCTCGGATCTATTAAGTCGTCGCCGTGCTCTGTGTGACCTGCAAGTTCTCAACTGACACTTGTATTTGACTTAGCTTGTTCCTCAGAAGCTTCGATAGCAAGCGTTCGGGATTTCTTCGAACCGTTTTCGAGCGCCATCCTTAAGGTCATCGGTAGGCTTAGCAGGCCTGAGTGTATTGGCCGAATGCCTGGCGTCAAAGATGTGCGACAACTTCCAAGCTCCGAGGCCGTATATTACGAGTGTGTGGTTCTTCTTATTCTCAACAGCTGGCGCTACAAGTAAAATAAACAAAAAAGAAGCCTTTTGGCGGCACTGTGACTTGTTTCCATTACAACAGAACTGCAAATTAGACATAAAACCTATATTGAGGAATATTTGTTGGTCCATTGACGGATACTGCACATTGTTTTGCGAGGAGTCAGGTTCATTCCCTTTGGTCGCAATGTGTGACGCTAGGCTGACGCTGGCTTCAGCGCTTTCCATGTGGTTGGCCGCCCTCTCTGGCGGCGTTTGTGTCATGACGCCGAGAGACGCAACGCCAGAAAACACCGGGAAAAACGCTGCATGTGGTTCAGCCTTTAGTTGGACTTCCGGTCGTGCGCTGCGCCGAGCAGCCCCACATCGCTCTTGCCGCTCAACCTACGCAAGGATAGTGTTCCGAAATTCATGTTTTAGGGGTGCTACATGATCATACGCATACCAAAAACCCGGCAGATCCCACGCATTGTGGGAATCAGTGCAACGCGAAGCATCCAGCAAGGAGCAAACAATGCTGTACATGACATGCATGTCATGATTTACATGCTAGCGCCTGTCATTTATGTTCGTCATACAGCCACGTCACGCAATAGAAATTTTGGTGTATATCAAGGTAGCGAAACGGCCACGAGCGTGCCATGAGATTGGAATGCAAGTCCCGTTGCATATGACGTGACAAGATTTCCACATTACCACTTGTCATTTATGTTCATCATTCAGTCACGTCACGCAATACCAAATATAGTGTATATCAAGCTAGCGAACTGGACGCGAGCATGCCATGAGCATGGCATGCAAGTCCTGTTGCACATGACATGTCATGGTTTCCATAGTACCACTTGTCATTTGTGTTCGTCATACAGTCATATCACGCAATACCAAATTTGGTGCATACCAAACTGGCGAAACGACCGTTAGCGCGTCATGAGCATGGCATGTCAATCATGTTGTAGACGGCATGCACGTCATGATTTTCATATTACCACATGTCACTTATGCTGGTCATGCAGAAATGACTCATCATACCAATTTTTGGATATATCAAGTTCACGAAACGGCCGCAGGAGCACCACGGCCATGGCGTGTAAACCACACCGTTGATACCAACTTAGTCATGATGTGCATTATAATACCAGTCATTCATGTTCATCATACAGTCATATTATGTCATTTAATAATTATAGCAGCCGAATGCTCAGATGTTACATCACACGCACTCACCTCAACCGCCCTTGTCCTCGTGCATGTCAGCGTAAGGCTGATTAGATAGGATACCATAATAGTAATTACATTCAAAATGCATTAGTTAAGGCATTGCAGAAAATTTAGTGCTCAAGTGATTTTTGACACGAACCAGCGACAGGCAGCCAGCATGGCTAGTTAGGCCGCGGAGGTGATAACGAAACATAGTGGTCCCATTCTCGCATTGTCTACAATGGGCAGCCTATGCATTAAAGACAGCTCTTTGCCACCCGCTTCCGGTGTCAGCATCGTCTGCATTCGCCCTTCCTTTCTCGTTATAGTAGCGTTTTGAAGTGTGTCCGTACTCCGGTATCCAATAGTCGTAGCGTAATACCGGATAGCGAGTGTCTTAGCGGCTGCTATGCCACGTGGCGCCTGCTGTGGATGATAACAAACAACTAACAAACAAAATTAAACAGAGCTAACAGACAATGATGCCAAGGAAAGTATAGGCGATGTTATTTGAAGTAATTGTAATGTAAATGTGAAGGAAGGAAAGTGGACGAAAAATTAACTTCCCACCGGCAGGGACGGAACCTGTGACCTTCGACTAACGCTCGGTGGCAAGTGATCTTTTTCGTCCACGTTCCTTTCTTCACATTTACATAATAATTCCTTCAAATAGCATCCCCTATACGTTCCTTGGTACCCTTGTCTGTTAGTTCTCATTAATATTGTGTCTAACAAAGAAAACGAGCCCTTAGATTTGCACTTCTTTCCAACTAACAAAGTCGTAATGTAGGCCCTCCGCGATTTCGTGAGTGTTCATTGCCATTAACTGAGATTACAGCATCAATTATTGGACTATGACTCTCGAAAACGGTGTCTTATCGACTCGATACCTTGCTATCGAATTTAAGGATATCAATGTAATGCATATAAAAGCACCACTTCAGATCAAACGGGCTACAGGGCTGACGGCGGCCTCGTGATAGATGCAATGTTGATAGCAACTGCTTTCTGTGGTGCGGCCATGTTTATCGGGCGCGCAAATGCAGAGTTCTTACACTGTCTTCCACTAAACGCAAAGCATTTTGCGTATACCGGATTACCGGACAGACTAAAACGCTCTTGTGTCGCGGCATATCCGTATGCCTTGCTTGTCTGAATGAAGAGGACAGTAAACGCTCCGATAAAGCTCTTTGTTGATGAAAGCCGAACAAGTGGGCGCCGTGCACAGAGATCGACGAATGGTTGCTTTCGTGGAGGAATTAGTGGCGTTGCTCATGTGCATTGCACTCTCGAACGTAAGGAATTGGCGCGAACGAACACTTATAGAGAGCGTTCTCTGGAATAACAGGAAGATTGCAGATACACAGCAAGGTGCTTCAGCGGAGGTGAGGAGATGATCACTGATTGGAAAGTTTGTTTATGCCGCTGGCTACAGGCGATGTCTTCGATTACTCCGACGCCATGAAGCTCTACTTCAAGCAATCGGGTTATCTGGGCTCACACTGACGCCGTGAAAGTGCGGTTTTGTGTTAGATGAGGTGCAGTGCGTGAGGCTTATCATTAGCAAGTCTGGTGTTCATCTCGACCCACAGAAGCAGCGGCAATAGCGAACTTTCCGCATTGCTCTGACAAGAAGGCTGTACGCAGACTTCTCGGTCTGTGTGCCTATTACAGGCGCTTTGTCAAGGACTTTTCCCGCATCGCCTGCACGTCTAAAAGCTTATCGCACTACAAGTCGTCCATGTGGTGCGCCTTTTACGCACGATAGAAAAAAAATTTTGTCTTTATTTTCACTTCCTTTTTGCATTTTCACTATATTGAGTCAGACATTTTCTCGCTTTCATGTCGTCTGTGCAAAATGGGCACGGTGCTTTCTCACAGGCGGCATTATTACGCTTCTTTGCTTTCTTTTGATCGTCACCACGTATCACCCGCTAAACGTTTACTATCACTCGGCGTAGTCCTACATGCGAGAATACATGGGAGCCGTCATGATTTTTCGAATGGTTCGAATATTACGCGCCCGACGCCACTAATTTAGTTCATTCTAGAAGTAAGGCGAGTACAAATATGGTGCAGGAATGTCAGATCACGTATCCACACAAGACGATGAATTTCGCTGTCACATTATCTGTGACCGACGATCGTGCACGCCGCTATCGTTGTACTTACTTTGAGTGTTGGTTGTATATAGCGAGTGTTGCGTTCTTTTCCAGGCGCAAGTTCACCCACTAAAGCCTTCAGCCTCTATCGGTTTGCTTGATGCATTTCTTCGCCGTCGCCATCACTTGACAGTACATGAATTATAGCAACTATGGGACCGAGCTAGTAAGTGCGGATCCACGATGTATTACAGCGCGCACGGACGCTAAGGACATAGGTCGACAAATGAACAAAAGTGTTTGTCTGCATTGGCCGCTCTCTCCTTGTATTTTATAGATAGCACTGACAGTTGCGCTACGGAAAGAGCGTGATATATATCTCTTTTTGTACAAAAGAGCACAGCATGCCGAAAAAATTTTGGAAGCTTCGCACTTGTGGTGCCAAGCCTCAACGAAGAGCGCCGCTGAGTGGCCTTCCTTCCTTCTCTTTCTGCTATGTTCCCACTCTTTCTGTGTCTCTATATATTCCTCTTTCTTTTTTTTCTGCATTGTTCGTTGTCTTTCTATCACTTTTTAGTGTCTTTCTTTATATCCCTCTCTTTCCATGTCTTTCGATCTTACTTTGTTTCTCTCTATATCTCTCTTTCTTTATCTTTTCGTCTTGCTCTGTTTTTTTCTCTCTTTTTCCTCACTGTTTCAGTATAGCTGTTTCTCACTCTATGTCTCTCTCTGTCTTTCTTTTTATCTCTTTGTTCTCTTTATTCCTCTGTATTTTTATATTCCCCTTTGTTTTAGCCGATTACTCGCTCTCCCTCTATTTCTAGATTTTCTTTCTCTCTATCTGTTTCTTTCTCTCTCTATTTCTTCCACGTGTTTCACGAGCTCCACTTCGCCGAGCTGAGTTTTCGTTTAGCGCTGGCACCTGCTGTACTCGTCGGTGGGGCTTGTACAATTCCTGCGGCGCATACCCAGTGTACCTGTAGAGTTTTTACAGGGAAATCAGTTATGAGATCACAAGGGCCGTTCCTGCGCTGTATGTTTTCCGCTGCCGCCGCCGCCGCCGGTGTCCGTAACCACTATCGCGCGAAACAAGAAAAAAAAAGCTAAATAAATAAGAACACCAAGGACAGACCGAAAAAAAATTGAAGGACACTTTGTACATTGCAAAGTGTGTTCGGCGAAAGCGTGTGGCCATTCCACTGATTATGCCATGTCTTTTTTCTTTTACACTCTCAGTGGGATAACACACAAACCGAATGGGTGCGTGTTTTCTTCTTTAATTTTTTACCGCGAATCGCAGCGAGACGCGAGACTCATCTTCCTCCGTTCGCATGCGTTAGTATTTTCTCGCGCTTTGCTCATCGTGCAAACGCCATCCGCGTTCCAGCTCTTAAGTTGACGGACCCTTTGTAAATTGGAAAGTGTATTCCGTGAACGCCTGGGTCCATTGAGACGGCGTCGGTCAGAATGATTGCAAACTCTGGTCACAGCGACGCTACGCAAGCAAAGCGCGAGCGCTATAGAGTCCGACGCGACCGGCGTCCGTCTGCGCATCCCGGCGGCCACCTGGCTCAGTGCCAGAGCTCGGATGGACGGACGGACGGACATGGACGGATGAACGGACGGACGGAGAGACGGATGGACGGACGGACGGACGGACGAACAGACAGACAGACAGACAGACAGACAGACAGACAGACAGACAGACAGACAGACAGACAGACAGACGGACGGATGGACGCCGGACGAAGGTCGGATGGACACCGGACGGACGTGAGCATGAGACATTAAAGACTTTCGCCTTAAAGATTACACCATCCACCGCTAAAGGGAACCATGTGTAGATGCGAAGCAGCGGGCGCTAACGCTTACACTGGCGGCGGCGTTGACGCTGGCGCTCATCGCAGCGTTGCACAGGAGAGAAACCTGGGGGGGCGCAAAGCACGCAGTGATGGACGGTTGTTTCCTACTGGAACATCCCAATCGCTGCTGGGCAATGAGCGACAGAAGACTCGGACTGGACACAGAGACCCGCAGTTCGCTTTTAGTTAACGCGCACGCTGCGAATTTTTCATCGTTCGGCAACGCACAGGAGAAATCTCCCACCGGCACCACCTTGCATGTCAAGATCCATTGCCATATATACGGGGTGGCCAGTGAACGGTTGTGCAGCGCGAGCAGTCGGTTTTTAAAGACGACAGTCTTTCTTGGGATACCTAAACGGAGAAATTTTGGTCTGTCTGTCTGTCTGTCTGTCTGTTTCTCTGTTTGTCGGCACGTCGCACGATTCAGCGGCTGGCCAAAGTTTGACTGCTTTCTGAACGTCCAGCCAACTTGATCAGTCGTGTTTGTGCATACTTGTGAACATTGTCGATCAAAAAAGCAAATATTACGCATATCTGAGGCGCAACAACAATACGGAAGTATTAAGTGGTGTGTTCTTTTATAGAAAATACATAGATACTTAATTCTGAAGACCCTAGTGTTTCTTAGGCTGCGCTGAAAATGCGGGCTGCCTTGCAAAAGCGAAGAGCCGTCGTCTATCTCCGAGGTCGCGCGAAGTGCCGCGTGTTTCATCCGCCGCGCGATAGCTGGCGCAGTCTGCCCTCGTCGCTGCAAACAAGAGAATCTCTTTTCGTGGTCGCTCTGCGCGCCTTCTCAGCTTTTTACACGCTGCCAAAAACACCGCGCTTGCGGCGAGAAGACGCTTGGTCATGCCAGGACGGAAATGGTCGAGAACAGCATCACAGGTGGCCGCGGATGAGACCGGCAGAAGACTATCGTCTGTCGATGACATTTGCAGCGAAGCACGCAGATACGCGGCCAATTTTTTCAACCAAGAAACTCGCTAGCAGACGCTGCCTGCGTCGGCGTTGCGTGGCGAGAGAGGGGGAGCGTAGGAGAGGAGAGAGGGGGGGAGGGGACGCGCATGCGCAGTGAGGGTGTAGACGCCGCGGGGAGGGATGCCTAGAGGAGAGAGAGGGGGAAGCGTAGGAGAGGGAGGGGCAGGGGACGCGCATGCGCAATGGGGGTGTTAGCGCCGCGGGAGGGATGCCTAGAGGGGAGAGGGGGAGGGGACGCGCATGCGCAATGGGTGTGTAAACGCCGCGGGCGGGAGGGATACCTAGAGGAAAGAGAGGGGAAGCACAGCAGAGGAGGTGCGTGGGGAGGGTTTGCGCATGTGCAGTAAGGGTGGTGAGGACGCACACCACCAGCACTACCGCCGGACGGACGGACGGACGGACGCCGGACGGACACCGGACGGATGGACACCGGACGGACGGACACCGGACGGACGTGAGCATGAGACATTAAAGGCTTTCGCCTTAAAAATTGAACGCGGGTCCCCTGCGTGCTAGCCCAGTACTGAACCACTGAGGTACGCCGGTGCTTGAAACTGCGCTGCAATCTGACCCTATGCAGGTTTCGTGTCGGGTAAGGAATCGTGTTAACATGTGTAATAAAGCGTTTTAGAACACTAAAGTAACAACAAAGCGTCACACAATGCGAATTACGTAACGAGTGGGTCGTAACCCATTACAAAAGAATCAGCATAATTCTTCATCGTCGTGAGCCACAGCATCCACAAAGTGCAAATAATGCGTTACAAGTGTGTAGCGGGTACCGGGCTTTTCCGAAGAATGACGAATGATGGCACAGTGAACGCTTCCCCACTACACGAAATTATGATGATTTATGGCGTAGTGGGTACCATGAAACTGTACTTGTAGTAGTTGTCCGAAGAGTGTTTAAAAACGCCTATAGCGCTCTGTCCTCTTGTGTCGATCTGCTCGGCCGTTTTTTCTTTACCATAATGCGCTATACCAGTTCAAATACGACAAACCAACTCGCCCAATCTTCAACCCTTGTGGGCTCTAGAAAGGCCGCTCTTCCAGCTTTCGCTGTGACTGCGCTGCGCGTTCCGCGTAGGCCTGGCGGCTTTTTTGCAACAACACACAAACTACGGCGAGCAACTACAGCTTCGCTGTTAAAAGGGCAGTCATAACTAGATAGCTGGTCGTGAACGTCGATAAACGCCAAAAGCGGGTATAATAAGACCTTCGATGTTTGTTTCTATGTCAACTTCGACCAAAAGTTCTTCGCTCACGGGTTCATCAATCTGCGGCATATCGAGATCGGAGCAGAGTTCTTCGTGCTATCGGTCCTTCATGCTATTAATGAGCACTACAGCATCGACACTGCAGCATCAAAATGGTTCTTAAGTGTACGCGAAAGTGATTTGCAGGCACCCCGCTCATAAATGACCAAGAAGCACGCGTTCTTAATAATTGTGTTTGACATATACGAAAACAACGGCTCGTAATTCGATTTGAGGGGCACAGGTGCTTAATTTCAACGCAGCATGCTAAAATATTCAATATTGTTCGTTTCCATACATTATAGCCTTACTTGTGTCTACAGTCATAACACTCATATAAAAACTCAGCAAAACTATAGATGAAGTGTAGAACTTGGCGTTGAGCTCAAAGTCTTTAAAATAATTAGTTGAGTTGAAGAGATTGGTTGAATTTGAAGCGATGAATGGGTCAGCGAAGAATACACAGCATCATTGTGTGCATTTTATGGAGATTATTGCCGCGTTATCTGAGCAGGAGGAGCTGTCTTCAGCAGCTGTATGTGTACCTCTGCTAACGTATCGACTGTACGTCTACTGTGTGCTAGAATAAGCGATGTACTACAATGAAATTATTTGTGAACGAACAGCAGGGGGCCTATCCGTTGTTTTAATCATTGTTTAGGTAGGCGGAAAGAAGTAACCACATCCGAGCGTAGTTTTCTGGTTAACGACATACCTAAAAGGTCTCCCTTCGAACTTTTTTGAGATCATTCCCACTTCGTTTTTTCTTTTATCAAACCTCCACGGATGCTTCCTAAATAATGACCTTAACGCATCAGCAGTACAAACATAGGGTAATTCCACCACTTAAGCAGATTGACCTGTCTCAGAAATTAGCGAAAAAATATTCTGTCGCCCTCTCGGTGCGTAAAGAATGTGAAGTACTTCACCGAAAAAAAGAAAAGTTGCTCCGATATCAATGGGTATACTTCGTTGTTGGCCGCCATGCTGGATCAGTGTTTACGGTGCCGGGCTGTAGATCCGAAGGTCGTTGGCTCGATCGATCGCGATCGCGGCGGTCGCATTTCAGTGGAGCCGAAATGGTAGACGCCCGTGTACTGCGCGTTGTCAGTGCACGCTAAAGAACATCAGGTGGTCGAAATTTCCGGAGTCTTCCACTGCGGCGTCCCTCTTAATCATATTGTAATTTTTGGGAAGCATAGCCCCGGATAACACTTTTACTTCGTTGTTGGCTGAACATATACGTTGTTTATTGTGACCCTTGAAAAACTTCTCAAGAAAATTGTCCATTGAAATGTCTGAGAGAGGCGCACGCGCGCGTTGTAGACTGCGTTAGCGAGATGAATACTGCACGGCATTCGTTCCTTGAAGCACACACCAGCATTTCGAATGGACAAGAAATATGTAAATTTTACTGGCGTATATACAAGATGGTGAAGCCGGATTAGTGCGTAATAAGTACATATACATTGAAACCGTACGTGAGCGTGAGGGCTCATTCGAAAAGGAGCCAGAACTCAAGCTAAAAGTAAGCAAAGTAGCCAAGCCAAATAGCAGAAAAGTGGTATTATCATAAGTGTTTTTATCTTTATGACACAATGAATATTGTCATTTTGATTCAGCCATAAAATATAAACAACGCAACAGTGTTTTTTTTTCTCCTCTTGCTTGGTTTTCAAGCCACAAGCAAGTTGGAGACTAATGAACAAATTATAGGTTCGCTGCGCGTGAACATAAATTATACAGAATAATTAAAGAAAAAATTTCACAGACAGATTAAGAGTGGCTCGTTCCAGCCAACCAGTCAGCAGGGACATTAATCGTAGAAGCAAGTCATAGTTGACGTCGCCGACCGGAAATGGCTAGTAGTTACTGTAATGCCAGTCCAGATTCAAGTACTGATATTGAAGCCTACCAGTCGAGCATCGTTTTGTTGCGGATCTGTTTTTGTCAAACTCACACGAGTACATGCGCTGTACTTCAGCATTAGAAACTGGCTCGTAGCGCAGGAGCGTAGCCAGAAATTTTTTTCGGGGGGGGGGGGGGTTCAACCATACTTTATGTATGTTCGTGCGTGCGTTTTTATGTGTGCGTGCATATATACGAAAGCAAAACTGAAAAATTTCGGGGGGGGGGGGTTGAACCCCCCCTAACCCCCTCCCCCCTTTGCTACCAGCGGAATAGCATGCTAGCCAGGCGTTTGCCAACATGCACGCAAATTCGTCAGTTTAATCTTAGCCCAGTGGCACAAATAAATTTTATATTGAACTTTCAGAAGCTATTTCTTCAATTTTAAGTGATATTGTTAACTTCCATATTTTTTTAGTTTTGTTTAAATGTACAAAAGCACCGAATTCTTGGTCAGTTCCCCACAGTGGGCGGGATTAGGCGAACAAGAACTTCGTCACTACTTCTTGGCAGGCGCGCCGCGCGTTGCGTTGAGGTGTCTCAATGATCACCAGGCTGCTGGCTGGGGAAGGACATGCGCGTGCAACGGCTGACCCGTCAGAAAAGCTTGAAAAGAAAGGGTAGTCTTTAGGCTTGCTCGGTATTTTATGTGCAAATAATAAGAAAAATGGCTGGTAACTGCACCAGAATAGAAGTTCAAAGTAGCCACAAAGTAACCATGACACCAACCTAGAATTTTTTGTCACCAGACGTGGTCGTAAAGAAGCCAATTTGGCGCAAAGTAGCCACCGACGGCAACCCTGCGCCTTCGGAGCGCTGCAGGCCACTGTCGCGCCTCTCAGGGGAGCGATGCATGCTACAGCGCTCTTCCTTTTGTAAGCATTTTTCGTCTGGGATTACGCACTAACTTAACGGACCTAATCAATTTGAGAAGTTATTTTGACATAAATATGTCATGCGCTTGCTGTGGCACTATCATATCTATTCTGATAGCCGAAACACTCTTCCGTTCACGTATTCGCCTCGTGTGCGACCGATGGCGGCGCTGCGAACGGCGCTCCGGTGACGCAAGGGCGGGGATTCGGCTTTTGTCGTCTGCTACGCTCTAACTAAAACAGCAGCATTTTCGTTATAGTTCGCTCGCGTCGCACGGCGTTCCTCGACTACTAGCTGCATTTTCTTCTTATGATATTTCTTGAGATGACTGCTAGCATTACATGAGTTTACGAAACGTTAACATTTAACATATCTTCTGTATACCGACAGCCATCGCGGTCAGGTTCATGCCACCGAGTTCGTAGCGTCGCTCACTGGGCTGGATGGCGTTGAAATAGCTTACGTGAAAGCGCGAACGCCCCCGCCAAGTGAGTTAAAGAGAGTCTCCGCTGCTGTGAAATCGCAGCGCGATCAATTTTGCGGCTTATTCGCAAAAATCAGCTTTGTGTAAACAGACTTGAGGTGAATGAAAATTCACGCTCCACTCCCAATTGTAGTCATGTGGACTTGTGCAGACACGACAGCCGACAAAATGAAATCGATAAATTCATCGACCAGCGGGTTATTGCCGGCCACTAGCACAGATTGGGGGAGCTGGATGCAAATAAGATCGCTCTGAACGAAACGCCAGCAGTGGTGTGCGTGGTACAGTTCGACTCTTATGATTAGAGATAGATACGTTCATGAGCCGCATTCATGTTTTCGATCGCGCAGTGCTGCCTACTCGACTGTGCGAGCCTGCCAATGGTAATGACAGGATGGCGCGCACTATATTTCTAATGCTTGGGCAACGCGATCCGCTGCAGTGTTCGCGTTTCACTTGACACCGATAGTACAGCTTCGTAAACATTAGGAAAAATCGGTGAATGTGTCCAGGAAGAGGCGAAAGAGAGCTCTTTCCCCCCATTCTTTTGGCCCCTGTGGCTGATTATTGTGATTCTTTACCGTGCTGTTACAAGATTGAATATTTTAAGGTGGGAGCCTTAGATTCCACATAAATTGCGAAAATTGACCGTCGGCGTCCCGCGTCGCCAGCGTCAACACGAGTGATGCGAAAATTCATCACATGATCACGTCATCATGACATCCCAGAGCGACAAGATTTGTGACGTCATAACGTCATGTCACATGATTACGTCATCACATGACATCGTCGCTTTTGCATTGCCTCCGTGATTGGTGGGCCGATCTCGGAGGCGATGAAAAACCAGGTGATGTGTAGAAAGCTTCAATGCAAAACCACGTTACGTCCAGAAAGCATTCGGAGGGGGGACGGCGAAGGAACAATACATCGACTCAAGAAAAAGATGGCTTTCGCCTTCGAGTCAACTTAGGCAAATGCATAAGGAACTCGAGTCTCTTTAGTACAGTGATCGCACCAAGCCACATCAGGAGTCGACCGTTGAGACTGATTTACAGTATTTAATTGCAAATACATCTTTCGATGCGAAAGCTTCATATTTATCAACGTTAGTATGATTACACTAATTCTGTTCAGCATATTTTCAGACCACCGTGAACGAGTGAACAAACGTCGATTGATTAACGTAAGGGTTAAAATATGTTGGAAAAAAAATACAACAAGAACAAAAGAAAATCACTCCGGACAACCTATCGATATTTCATATCCCCGTCGTCCATCCCCTTTAGACTCACCCTGTTTATTTCGTGTTTCAATTTAAAATACTTACGACGCGCTTACACAGCAGCTGCTAAAAATGTGTATTTAATCAAACGTTGTTGCCGGTAACGCCACTTAATTTATTTGAATGACATCACACGTCGTTTGCCATGCTCCAAACAAATGAATTAAATCGAAGGAGCAGGCTTGGCAACCGAACACGCGCAGCACGCGGTATACATTTATTGCGCTTTAAAGCAGAAATGAAAGCTGAAGCCCGTACGCTGAAGTCAGTTATCGAAAATGGGCAGGAAAGTCATTTTGAGTTCGCCACGGCCATAGAACAGTCGCGAAAAGAAAAATTCACCATAGAAGCAGATGTACACATGGATGGCTAGCAGACGACAACGGGAGCAATCGACAAAGAACGTGCTCCTGGCGGCAACTCCGCTCGATTTCGATGGACATTTTGCTTGAACATTCAGTACAAATTGCTTTATCAGCTCGCCCAACACTATTTCAATAACTCGAGCACGATAGACAGGCCGGCAGCGTCGAGCAGCCTTCACGTAGCGAGCGCGCGCGCGAAGAGCTGCATCCGAGTCCTCTCCTTGACGTCACACGCGAGAGGGCGCCACTCCAAGATCTCGAGGCGAATAACCTTCTTAAACATTTATGGTGACCATACACCGTCAAGCTCATCCATAAATCGACTCACTCACACTCACTCAACTCAGATCGATCCGTGAGTTTGAGTATGAGTGACTCCGGGTGTGTAATATTTTTGTTAATATGTATCCGAGTGAGTCCTATTGAGGAAAATTTTGGTGAGTCTGGGTCCGATTGAGCCCTAAGCGCAAAATAGATATCTTGAGTGCTCTCTCTCTTCTCTTTCCTCACCATCTTTCAATCTCCCCTCTCCCGTTTTGATGTGTAGGTTAGCAAATCGGTTGTCTTCGACTGGTTCACCTCCCTGCCTTACCTCCTCTACTTTTCTTCTGTCTTGATGAGCCTGAGTGTGTGCATTTTTTATTTTTTTTTTTGCCGGCCTTTGATGGTCGATGAAGGGCGACTGCAACAGTCTACTGCATTTCCGTGTGTTCATTAGGGAAAAAAAGCAGGTTAGAATAATAACCATGAATGATTCATCACTCTTATACGACAATTTTTCACAGCACGAAAGTGAAACTTAACCCATACGACGCAAACATGCCTCTATCAATGTTGTACCAGCTCCGTTGGACGTAAAGAAATAGAATCCATGCCATGCGTATTACCAGCGGACCTGCAGCAGCTTTGTTGCACATTAAGAAATGAAATTCGCACCGTGCCTATCACCACTCGGGCTGCATGATAGCTTGCGATAGGGATGCAGTCATGTTGACCAGGGATGACAGAAATGCACCCAAGTTGATGCGCCCACATCTCCGCTGGGAATTCGGTTCAGCCAGGCAGTGCCCTTTTTCGGCGCGGTATAAGGGGAAGCGTTTAACTTTAAGAATTTGAGAAGCACAGTTTGTAGTTTGGGCCTCGAACGCATGAAAGCGTTGTGCGTATCGCTGGCGGTTGTCTCGCTGTTCCAACGAAGTCACTTTCACGAGATTCGCCTGTTAAGATTTCCGCTTCACTGCGTTGGTTAATGCCGCACTATCTGAATTCAACACTATTGCGAGCGAATAATAGGTGAAATAGGGGATGCGAAAACATTGTTGCATGAAGAAACTGCGCTTTGAGAGCAACAGGACGTCGAAGGCTATTCAGAAGAAGATACAACTGAGACGCTGCGCTCTTCCGAAGCACGCACTGCGTGCTGCGTGGGTGCCTCGGCCGTTCAGAAAAGCCCCCACAGTGCATCGCCGCAGTACTTCGTTGCACCACTGCTGTATAGTGGCGTCATCTCTGTCACGAGCAGGGGTCACTGTCGGGGCGCCTACAGCGAAAAAAAAGCGCATACAACGTGCACACGCCGAGAAGCCTCTTTGTGGTCGTAGCGTGGTGGTCAGGTAGTCCGACTTTTGAGCTCGAAAGGGGCGGGTTTTTTGCTGGAGCAGCTCAGTCAAACTTTACTTTCGAAGTTGTTGGCGGCCTACCCCTGTTTTCTTTTATAGTCGTCAATGCCGTGACGGAAATGACGTGAGTTGATATTCACTGGATGTCGTCAACGATTTCGCATTAAAAGCCATACTGAAGTAATTATAAAGGCAATTTTAATGCCAGAACAATGAGTTCACTTGCTATGAAACGTCAGTTCGTTCCACCTGTCGATTGGTCCAATGAGTATCTAAGACTTAAAGGGGTATATGACACGAAAGGTTTGACCTGTTTTCTTGCGTTAAACGAAAGGCATAGCTCTCGAGAGTATAGAAAATGTACAGCTAAGCATGAGTGCAGAATGACAAATTAATTAAAGTATATTTTTAGAAGCTGAATTTCGTTCCTACTGCAGCCTGACGCCACTAAACGTTATGAGCTTCTGGTCACGAGCCCGATCAAGATATCGTGACGTTTTCACGGCTGCTCCACCTAGTGGCTTCGTTGGTGACGCAAAAGTGGCCATTTTCCCATTTTTAATACCTGACGTCATCACAACAAATCATACTGCCGCGTGAAGTCACCAGAATATGTACTATAGTCTGAAGTCAAGCTAGTGTCGATATTGGTAGGTGCGCTACGAAAACATTGCTTTTAATATCAAAATAAATTATGTTAGGAGCATTTCAAGAGCTTGACACTTGCCGAAAGCATTCTCTGTATCAGAAGATTTGTGGGTTAAAGTCGCCTTCGAAAAATGGTGTCAATATCCCTATAAGCGCTGGCACACGACTATTTTAAATGTTCGGCAAGTCTGACGCAGTAGCTCGGTTCAAGTCCTCTGTATGTAGGAACAAGGGTGAGAATAAAAGATAACGCTTAGGAATCTGGGTTTTGAACATCGGCAGAAAAATTGGGGGACCCTTAATCTTCGCCTTTAAGAGTTGAACGCGATAGCGACATCCTGTCCCGAGTGCCTACTTCAACCACTTAGTGCATACTTGATATGCACCCACTACGTGGTGTTAAGGGAATGCGCGCAGTAAGGTGTGTGCCGTTTGTAATGGGTGGCTGGCTTTAATCTACGAAATAGTTATGATATTCACATATTCTGACGCCCGATGGCAATGTACGCTTGTGCCACACAATATTTTTGGGATATTACATGCTATATTGTGACGCCTATATAAAGGACGCTTGCGTTTGCGAAGCATGCAAGTTATTTTCACTGCGTTTCCAAGCAGAGGAAGTTATTTTCACAGTACATCCAAGCAGAGGCATGGCTGTGTGTTAGAACACCTGCTTGCCACGCAGACGGCCTAGGTTCCATCCTCACTCGGACGCGGAAATTTTTATTATTTATTTTATTTGCACCTTTCTCGATTTTTTCCGTCACGGACAAGATGATGATTTTTCGCTCACAACCAACGACGCCAACACCGACGCCGACACCGACGCGACACCGACGCCGACGCCGGAATTTATGCGAAACGAGCTCTTTAACGCTATCGCGTTAATATATGCTGATAATGCCATGGTCTGGTTTTCTGGCGCAGATGCAGACATGTTGGTAGAAAGTTGTAATAGTTTCTTGTGTAACATTACATCATGGTCGTTATCAAACAAACTTGAATTAACCCTAAGAAATTGAAGGTAATATTATTGAGAGCTAGAAATAAGATTCTTAACATGACACAGAATATCATGTGTGCAGACCAAAAAATAGATATTGTCGACGAACATTAGATTCTCGGTGTCACATTGTCGTCTCATCTAAGTTGGGACTCTCACGGAAATTATTTGTGCAAGAAACTTTGCTTTACTACGGGAGCTCTGTTGCAATGTCGAGAAATCCTCCCAACCCAAATAAAAGTCCAAATATATCAAGCACTGTTTCAATCACATATATATTACTGCAGTCTGGTTTGGCTCACCACAACTCAACGTAACATAAGCAAAATATTGCTTTTGCAGAAGAAGGCGGTCCGTCACGTTGCCAACACTGGTTACCTATCGCCAACCTCGACACATTTTCGCAAACATAATATAATTAAAATCGAATATATATGAGTTCCGCATCCTGCTATCATTTTACGTATGTTCTTCTGCATTTAAACAATTTATTCAGTCAACTGCGGCTCTGCAACGCAACAATCATGCTCTCAACACTCGTAATGTAGGAGACTGGCTTATACCTCGTTTTGGCACTGACTATAAATTACAGTCATTGAAACATAACCTTCCATATACTCTAAATAAGCATAAACATATACATCAACCCGTGCTTAAAACATTACGTGAAATATTTCTCAATTACTAATGTTCATAGATTTCAATTATTTCATAAACTTGCATTGTATTTTCTCTGAATATTGCTGTAATAGTGTATATAGTATATAGTGTACAGTGTATAGAATATACTATAATAATGTATAATAGTCTATATGCACTATATAGTGCTTGTAATATTTGCCATTTCTTTTCTGTAAATAAATTGGAGCATTTCTGTTAGTATTGTTTGTTGTTGAAGAGCGTTTATGTAAATAATTTTTTCTACTGACTGCACATTTCTTGTAATTTTTTTCAGCTGTCACTAATTGCCATGTAAATTGGTCTCCTGGGTCCCAGTCAAGCTGTTTATTACAGCTTTTAGCCCAGGAGACCATCCAGAATGTAATATTTTGTTATATTCTGAAAAATAAAGTGAAAGAAAGTGTTGCGTAAAATTAGATCTTTGTTCCAAGAGTCACATGAGCTTGAGTCAATACACTTGTCGTGTCAGAGGTCAAATTCACTTAGATCACCTGAGCATCCAGAACGGTGGGTGCGTCGCCAAACAGTACGAATCCAGATTTATATCTAGTTTATCGAATGTAAACTCAATCGCAAGGATAATTCGAATCTCTTTATATTTATTAATCTATTGAAGGAGCGCAACGTGATCGTATGATACTCCGACCCATCACTACTCCCCTGGGAGTAGTGACGTTTGAATCATCGAGCAGTACAATGCAGCATTTACATTTTATGGTAATTAGAGTCACCTCATTAGAGAAGGAGCATCAGCCTTCAACAGGTGTTCCTAGCTTAATGTGCTGAGAGAATGTCAACTACACTGTACTTGACCATTGCGCACACTACAATGCAAATGTGCTCAGCAGTTACTGATAATGGGCACTGAAAGATCGCCGGACACTTAAAATAATGTTTACACAGGCAGAATGAGTAAATAGCACCACAGCTTCGTTTCCTGGTGAGAGACATTAGCGTGAGGTCGTCACGGAATGTTTTCGAGAATACCACAGGTCTTCCATCCTCCATCTGAGCGGTCTGGCCCGGAGCAGTAACTAGCCGGATCTCGCAATAAAGTTGTTTCATTCATTCATTCACCACAGCCACTTCATGGCCTTTGGTCGAGCCTCTCCTCCAGCTATTACAATAGCCACCCTATAGTGATTGATGAGCACAAACATAGAGCGCACGCGGACATTTCCACCTGGCCACTGATATCAGGCCTTAAACTTGGTGGAAGCAAAATAAAAAAAGGAGATGCGAAACGGTGTAAACCACAATTGAATACATTTTATAAATGCGAGAGTAGTGCTATCATATCAACTTCCAGCCATGGTTATTGCTTCGGTACATAGTTTATTTAGATTAACATCTACGAGTTCTCCAGGAAGTATGACCAGCGCCTTTTGATTGAAACGCCAAGTAGCAGCGCATCCAGGAAATGTAAATTACATGAGGGAAATGAATACGTGCAGTGTTTTTGCTTTCTAATAAGCACCGAACAGATTTCGAGCAGGAAATGAATGCGTAAGGGCATTTGATGCAAATCGGAGACTTGAAGTCACTACTTGTTCGTGTTAACTATATATACAACGACCGTAGCTGGCCATTGAGCACTCGTCGAATGCAGAGCTTGAGACGTGTCCATAATCTACACGTGAAGCAATGCGGGCTGGAGCACTCTTCCTTGTCTTTGGACTATTCGTTGATGTGTACGGCGCATCCTTGAATGACCTAATTCAAGTGAGACAGTGTTTTCTTTATTAAACGAATAGAGGAGTTCGGGTGGTCCGCAGCGGTGGTGTAGCGGTTAGGGTGCGGGTTCGATCCCGGCCGTGGCTGTTGCATTTCGATGGAGGCGAAATGCTAGAGGCCAGTGTACTGTGCGATGTGAGTGCACGTTAAAGAACGCCAGATGGTCCAGATTTCCGGAGCCCTCCACTACGGCGTCCTTCATAATCATATCGTGGTTTTGGGATGTAAAACCACAGATATTCTTCTTCTTCTTCATCTTCTTCTTCTTCTTCTTCTTATTATTATTATTATTATTATTATTATTATTATTATTATTATTATTATTATTATTATTATTATTATTATTATTATTATTATTATTATTAGAGGCGTTCGGGTGGTAGTACTGTATTTGACCTGAATGCTAAAGCAATGTTTTGTGGTGACAAACATGATGCTGCGCTGACACTTGTGAAAATTGAAAAGATCTGGTCTGCTATATTTGTCTCTGTTTTGATACGACCATATCAGATAGGAAACAATGATATCGAAAGTAATGGCATCAAAGAATCGAGGCCCGAAGCGTTGAATTAATGTGCGCACCGGCCGCATTGGTGCTCGAACTACGTGCGAAGGCAACGCATGGTCCAACGCATGGACGAAAAGTTTTCAATATGACGTTAACCGTTCCTTTAATATTGTGATTCAGCAGCTTAAAAAGAACGGAGTCTAGTTTCTTCACCTGTTCTCGCACATGGAGAGGCGCGTTTTTCACCTCATGCCAAACAGCTCGTTTTGACGTATGTTTCGTCGCATGGTATCAAGTTTTAGGGTGTGAGGTCCGTGGTGGTGCTGTCTCAGCCGCCTTTCTGTGCCGCTTGATACTTTCGTTCTTTCGACCTGCGTGGGGCATTTTCGAAATGTGCGCTTGTTCTACGGGTCGCGCTCAAATCACTTCAAGATTTCATACATCACTTTGTGGTGACTTTGACAGTTCCTTGAACATTCAGTGAGCACATCACTCGCATAACATGGTTTGGTGAAAATATTTGTAATTTTATTTTGATGCACATCGTCATGGCACCATGTTGACGAAATAGACCTATGGCACTAGTTTTCCACTTCACGCAGAAGAAAGCAAAGTTCCTTCAGTAGGTTCTGGCTAAATGTTATTTACAGCTTGCTGATCTTCAGCTACGGCGTATTTATTTTTACAGTAGGTACTGAAAAAAAACTTTGCTGATCCCTCCGTCATAGGAATCGGTATGACACGAAAGTGAAACGTGTACTCACCGAAGTGGGGCTTATTGTTTAGTGATATATGAGAGCTTGTAGAATGTGTATTGGTGTTTGGCAGCTATAGCATCGTGTGACGTGGACACACCCGCGTTGACGCCTAGTGGCACATCTTCATCGCGACAACAACAGCCCATGATCATGATTTAACAGTTGTGGTAGCTTAAATTTTTAACATATACCTGGACACAGCGTATCGTGAATCCCGCGCAAAGATAAAAACAAGCACACACTAACCACTGGTACTCAATTTGGGCGTCTCCAAAGCGTCGTCTATTAAGGAGAGAAAGGGCACGGTGTGCGCTTCTGAGTAATAGGGTAACCTATGCCTGCGCTCATGCGTACACTACCACAGTGCGCTTCAGCAACGCGGAAGGCAGAGGTTCATAGCTGGAGCCGCGAACACGCGCGGGCATTCCACGTCCCGCTGGGCTCTGTCTCGCTCCACCAAGGCATGACATTCACCCGTCTACATCGTTGCCTTGCTGCAGTGCTGCTGCAGCAGATGTATCAGTCTGTGCAATCTCACCCGAAGTAGTCGACGGCGAAACACCATTGGTGCACGTAGACGTTCCACGACTCCGACAACCATGCCGACAACGAGCTGTCACACGCTAACACGAAGCGAAAGGCAAGGAACATAACTGCGTCGGCGACTCCCCGTTGCTAGCGCAGCCACGGTTTTTCACTGCTATCGACAAGATTTAACCATGGCCTCCAAGATTTGCGCGCGCGCGCAATCTCGGATCCAGTGCTTTAACTGCGTCGTTCACGAATCGCTCTCTATCGATGCTAACAATTGTCATGCCGCATTACTTCTCTTCACCGGTCACAGACGGTGGCACCGCCCCGCCTCTTCAACAGAGAGCACCGTGCGGCAGAGGATGTGTGAGAGATATAAGCCGCGTTTGTAAAGAGCCTTGCGACTTCTTCCATAGTTCAGTCGGTAGAGCATCGGGCGCTTTTCGTCGCGGCCCAAGGAGTCAGAGGTTCGACGCCCGGCGGGGGGAACTTTTTCCTGAATGTTTTCTTTCGCATTTGGTAGCGTTGATTTTACAACGTCAAATCCGTGACAGAAATACGACACTTAAATCTTGGTGGACCCCGGCATAAAACACTTTCGTATTAAAAAATCGGCAGACTGCATGCCTTGCAGGAATCGGTGTCATGAGAAGCAGTCGGCAAGTTATTGTGTATGGTGCATTTTTTTATTTTTTGCTTTGAGCCAAGCGTTACGAGGTGGCTCCGGGTCTTTCTGCAAGTGCAGTAGTTGTGTGCACATCGTGGGCTTGCAAGGAACGTCGACTGCACTGGCGTTTAAAGGGTAAATTATAGACCGTCGTAACGTAAGCACTCAAGTTAGAGCAAAGGCGTCAGTATTATCAAAATGAAGTGCACTTTACGGTGCGATGATGTGAATATCATACGTAACTTTCTTTAGCGTAAGCCACCGGGGTCAAGGAACACTTGAATATTCTTGCAGAAATATAGGAATAAAAATATAATGTTTATGAGACTGCTATAAAAATGGAGCCAACACTGGAACCACCATGGTCGTTAACTCGACATGACGCCTGTATGATATGTGTGCAAATGTAACGGTTATTGCCTTGTTATAAAATCGGCTAGTCAGGATTGCAACGACATGTGGCGCATGCCCGCATACCGCGGCCCGTGGTATACGGGTATGTGCCACACGTGTCTGCAGGATAGGTTTTGACGACGTGCGCGATTAGATTTTAACGCGAGAGCGTTAAAGAGCTCGTTTCGCAGAAATTCCGGCGTTGGCTGTGAGCAAAAAATCATAATCTTGTCCGTGACCGAAAAATAAAATAAATAAAACTTTCCGGGTCCGAGTGAGGATCAAACCCAGGCCGTCTGCGTGGCAAGCAGGTGTTCTACCACACAGCCACGCGTATGCCTGGAAATACATTGAAAATAACTTCCTCTGCTTGGAAATGCGGTGAAGATAACTTGCTTCACAAGCACACGCGTCCTGTATACATACGTCACAATACAACATGTAATGTCGCAGTAATACTGCGTGGTACAAGCGTAAATTGCCATTGGGCGTCACAACACGTGAATATCACAACGATTTAGTGGTTTAAAGCCAGCCACCACTACAAAAGGCACACACGGTACTGCGCGTATTCCCTTAACACCACGTAGTGGGTGCATAGCATGTATGCTCTATGTGGTTGAAGTACGCAGTAGGGACAGGATATCGCTATCGCGTTCAACTCATAAAGGCGAAGCTTAAGGGTCCCCCCAATTTTCATGTTATTCATGTCATGGCCAGAGAGTCATATTCTTCAAAATCTTACCATCCTATACTAATTGCGGTCTGCATAAAGTTAAGGAGGCCATCACGAAAGCATTAAGACGTATGAGATAGATAGAAAAGCTCAAAGTACCGTTGGTTCGCAAATAAATAAATAAATAAATAAATAAACTATGGGATATTATGTGTAGACACACGATGAGTTTTGCTTCAGTCGTGGTAATTCTTAATTATGGACTTGTTCCAAAGGCAAGATACGTGACCTGCCGCGCATGCGCAGTGATCAAGGCACCCTCTAGGCGACATAAAGGAGACATTGAGTGTGCCTAAATGAGACGTAATATATGGGTTTCCACAATCATACTGGAGTGAACCCCAACTAACCTTACACTCGCGGGGTCTAGATACATTAGCTACGATGCATTTTCGCAATTTGCTTTGTCTCAGTAAATGAGATCATGTCAATAATGAAATCAATATCTGTTTCGTAAAACCTGCTTCCCAAGGAGTTGCCCGGGCGTCGCTACTTTTCGACCGTAAATGCCGCCTAATTCTCTCAATTTCAGCTTACGTCAGGGAAATTCAGCAGCGTGAGCGGCTGCTGTCTCTCTTCCTCAAAATCCCACAAGAGGACGCGTTTCCTTCCTAAGTAGTACAGCTAACATTTAACACATATGGCCTTAACACTTATATGATCTTTGTCGCAGGCACTAAATACGACGCAACCGATTTGGCTGTATAATCAAAGTTACGAGAATAGCCCGGAGGCTCCTGGTCGTACCTGCTTACGTTGGAATAAGAAGAATCTTTCAAGATCCTCGTATGATTTTGTGAACGGCTTCAAACAAGAAAATGAGTGAGTATTTTTGGACACCTACGTTAATCGGGAGTTTTCGATGAGAAAATATTGCTTAGATTGCGCTGGTAGAAATGACAATCCCACAGATGACGAAACACAAAAAAGGTGGTAATTAAACTATAGTTGCAAACACTATTTATCTCCAAATATATATGGTACTATCATGAACGGGATTACTGGGCCAAGTCAAGTTCTAGGTTCCCTTTATCCTTCTATGATGACTTACATTACGGTCAACTCCGACACACCTTTACTCATTCACTTGAAATATGGTAATGCTTTCAGGTTACAACCGCTGAGCTGACTTAAAACAGTATAGCACATCTAAGGGAGCGACCGCATATTTTAGGAAGAAGAAATTCCACTTTCAGTGTCACCTGTTTTCACTTAAGAAATCTGAGATGAAACGCATAAAACTAAAAAGCTCGTAACGCAGAAATATAAATTGATCAAGAAATACTGCACATTACACATCATAGATCATCTGAAGCGCACGAACTATAGTACAGATGAGATGAAATGGGAGCTCTTTGGTGCGTGTTGACTTATCGGAACAAACTTCCACTTTTCCAAAACAGCTCTGCCAACTTCAACACGGCAGCGAACTGATAGTTATGTGACATGTGCATACGAGGGAAATAGCAGATGTTTGCTGAACAACCGCCGGACACCATGAAGTACTGGCTTGTTTTTTTGTTTTTTTTTTCCAGCGGAATAACTAAAACCTCCGGCATGAAAATTTAGACACGACGAGAAACCAGGCCATAACTCTGGTTGTGCAGGCAGACAACATTGTGGACAATGTGATATCTGTACTCTGCAGATCCATTCCTAAGTCAAAAATATGGGGACTTTTAAGCTTCGCCTTTCAGAGTTGAACGCGATAGCTATATCCTGTCCCTAGTGCGTGCTTCAACCACTTAGTGCATACTATGAATGGGTAGCATGCTTTAAGCATTGAGCAATATGCGCGTGAAATGTTTTCGAACTTGCTATGCACTCACTACGTGGTCTCAAGGAGATACGCGTAGTAACGTGTGTGCCTTTTGTAATGGGTAGCCGGCTTTGAACCACGATGTCCTTATGATATTCACATGTTCTGACGCCCGACCGCAATGTACGCTTGTACCACGCAATGTTACTGCGATATTACATGTATTGTGACGCATGTATACAGGACGCGTGTGTTTGTTAAGCATGACAGCTATTTTCACTGCATTTCCAAGCAGAGGAAGTTATTTTAAATGTAATCCCTGAGCAGATCCATGGCTGTGTGGTAGACCACGCACTTGCCCCGCAGACGGCCTGGGTTCGATCCTCACTTGAATCCAGAATTTTTAATTATTTATATGCATCTTTCTCGATTTTTCGGTCACAACCAACGACGCCGACACCGACGCCGACGCCGGAGTTTCTGCGAAACAGCGGCGTTAAAATTTGCGGATCCGAGTGTGGATCGAACCCAGGCCATCTGCGCGGCAAGTGCGTGCTCTACAGCACAGCCATGGTTCTGCTTGGAAATACAGTGAAAATAACTTCCTCTGCTTGGAAATGCAGTGCAAATAACTTTCATGCTTCGCAAACGCAAGCGTCCTTTTTATAGGCGTCGCAATATAACATGTAATATCCCAGTAATGTTGCGTGGTACAAGCGTACATTGCCATCGGGCGTCAGAACATGTGACTATCATAACGACTTCGTAGTTTAAAGCCGGCCACCCATTACAAAAGGCACACACCTTACTGCGCGTATTCCCTTAACACCACGTAGTGGGTGCATAGCAAGTGTGCACTTAGTGGTTGAAGTACGCACTCGGGACAGGACAACACTATCGCGTTCAACTCTAAAAGGCGAAGCTTAAGGGTCCCCCCAATATTTGTATGTCGCACTATCGACTCAGAAAATTTAGGAGCTGCACGATAGCTTCTTTTTTTTATGTATTGAAAAGTTCTGTTTAAAGCGCTACTCAGCTGTTCAGCTCACCAAAGTTGCACTATAAAGATTACGCGGTTGTGCATTCACTCGTTCCCTATAAAGTTCTGATGCGCGGCAGATCGCGTTTGGATTCTGAGAAAGCTTCTTCAATATGCAGAACTGCTTTCTGTGTATTTGAAGTTTAATACTCGCTCTTCATTTATATTTGGCAGCACCGTGACTGTGTTTTTGCCTGAGCGTATATATATTTCAACACCTGTCGTTTATTTCATTGTGATATTTTTGTATAATGCTCCGTTAACACCTGTATGATTCTGTTTCATTTTTTTTATTTGGGTTTTCCAACTCTGCAGCGAGCGCCTTCGCTGCGTATAGCTTACGCACTTTGTTTCGGCTTTCCTATATGTGAAATAGTTAAGTGAGTAAACTTTGGAGCATTAAAGATGTTCATACATCAAGGAAGACCCACTTCGTGAAAAATGTGGTTATATATTATTGACATTTTTATTTATTGGATACTACAGCTTGTATTCAAGCCTCGAGCTGGTGTGGATTGGAGAATTCGGTACAGTGAATTCGGAACTCACATTCTGTGCGCTTAAAGGGAACTGCACGAGTGATATTACGTTTCTCATTTTATTCAACTCAAAATTTGTTTGAAATAATTCCTATTTTGGCATATTCCAGTGATGCTGAAGAGGATATGAATGCGACACTACATAACATGAGTGGGACAGGAGTGATGGAGGTAAACTATGAAAGAGGTGAGACAATGTTTTGTTTTAGACATGGTCGCTTGAACCACCTGCACAAGGGCTTCAACCTGACTCTCGTAACGGGACTATAAAATGGGGGTATGAGGGTGAAATTCGTGTGCAGAAGAGCTCGCAACCCTTGGTAACGGAATAAAATAGACCCCCCATTGACTTTTATTAGTTAACAGTAAAGAGGCCTTTGGTGAACATAACTAAGTAAATGAGATACAATTAGACGTACGCTAAACACCACGCTGTAAATAGAGAGAAAGGCAAACGAAAAGCAGGGAGGTTAACCAGGTTCTACCCGGTTCGCTACCATACACGAGCGAAGGGCAGGAAAATAATAGAGAAGGGAAGAAGGAATAAGAGGGCAAGTAATACGCTTGCACGCATAGCAGAATGCCCCTCGCATACCCAGAAGGTCATAAAACTGCGATTCACGCTGTAAATTTAGCGAGGAAGAACAACCCAACTGGCATGTGCTAGTCGGTTTAAACCCAATTGATAGAAACTAATTCATTAAAAGCATTTTTGTAAACACAGATGCATGACTCTGTCGCGCTAAAGCGATTCGCACAACGCTTCCAACCGCAATATTCCCCGAAATGCAGCTACGAATTGGTGAAAATTATTTATTCACAGTTTGAGCTTGTTTACATACTACTTAAAGATTGTGAAAAAATCTCCACATCTCCACGAGCTAATGACGAGTGGGCGAAGCACTGCGGATCGTTCTTACCGTAAATCACCCGTGACATTGCCCACTCACACATGTAAATGAGTGACAACGCCGGTGCACAGTATATACAATTTGTTTTTGCCATTGAGCCGCCGATTCCCGCGTCCTCAACCCCGGGGTAGCAGCTTGTTGTCGGCGTTGCCGTTCTACCGCTGCTTCCCGAGCTCTCGCCTTCGGGGTAGCTTGCTGTCTGCGTAGACGTTCAGCCGCCGCATGCCGTGCTCTCGCCTCCGGATTAGCAGCTTGTTGTCAACGTTGCCGCTTTGCCTTCCGCGGGCAAGAGAGCGTTCACGACCTTTTTCATCCATGGCGGACAGAGAATGTGTGGTCTGGAACGCGTTTATTCTTCGTCGTCATCAGCGTCATCGTCATCGTCATGACGTATAGTGGGTACCTTGCATGTGCTGCGCCGTGGTGGCAGAAAGAGAATGTGTGGTCTGGAACTCGCTTATTCGTCATCGCCATCGCCATCATCGTCATCACCGGACAACGGACAAGCCTAGACCCTAAGGTGCTTCGCTCCTAAAATAATTTCTGGCTTTCACGAGCACAACGTATGAGCTCGCTGCCCTAGAAATATTGCCGATAAAGGTTGTCCATTCCGATGCGCGCATTTAATTAGTGCCGTCAATCCGCATGTGTCAAACGCACGCGTCCGGCTCTGTATACGTCCTACAAGTAAATATTATTACGCAACCCGGACCACTCGAGCGTTTTCACTATCATGCCCGCGCTTCATATACGCAAAAAGCGCGTGTGCTTCAGGCCAGCCCTGGATGGAGCGCGCAAACCCGATCAGGAACTAAGCCCGATATGCCACAATGCCTCTACCAAGCTTGTGCATTTGGAACTACACCAGGGTCGGACACCGCTGCGAGCACTACCACAAGTTCTGCGGCGTTCCTGCCCATTTCTTCCAAGATCCGGTGACCCATTTTCGTACAAGTTTTTATGCTCTGTTCAATTTTTGTTTAATGCGTGTGCTAGCTTGTTTCAGCTGATTTCTTGGAGTTTCTTTAGGGGAATGTGCTTTTAATTTTTTTTATATCTATAAAAAAATTTGCGCAGCTTGCACTAAGTGATGCAAGGCTGGGTCACAGTTGAGCTGGTGTATTGGTGGTGGATTTGTGCAGTGCATTAAATATATATCATGGGATTGTTGACGTGCTAAATTTAGCGTATCTTGCCCATCATTATCAATGCACCTCACGGTAAACAAATCGGCGCACGTGATCTGGGGGGCGAAGCAGAAGACGAAGAAGATGATGAAGCTGAAGAAGATGAATAGAGCTCTTGCCGATTCATGACTATGATATCTTTTCTTTGGTCGCACAGGAAGCTACACCTGCTGTGATGCACAATACATGACTATGCTTTTTCTGTCTTTTTCTCTCATCTTTTATGTGGGTGTTACTTTCTATCTTTTTCTTCCTGCCTATTTCTTTCACTATCCTACCGTCTTCTACTCCCTTTTTCCCCTTTCTTTTTTCTTATTGTCTTTCCTCTTAGGCTTTGTTTTTTTATCTCTTTATCTCACTGTAGCCAGCCTCTCGCCTTCTATCTTTTTATCTGTTTCTCCAACTTGTTATTTCTTTCTTTCTCTCTGTTGTCGGTCTCACACCTTTTGTATATTTCTCCGTTTTGGGTCGCCTTCAAAATCTTTCTCTCTATGTCTATTTTTGCTCTGTCTTTCTGTCTCTTGCTCTCTTTCCTCCGTTTGTTTCCCTCTTTTTCTTTCTTGCCATGTCTCTGTTTCTCTTTCTCTTTCTGCGCAGTTGGTTTCTCGCCTTTTATTCTTTGGTCGGATTCTTGCCCTCGTTATTTCCTTTTCTTTCTTTTCTCTCTGTAGTCGGTCTCTCACATTCTGCCTTTTTTTTCCGTTTCTTCCCCTTCTTTCTAATTATTTCTTTCTCTCCCTCTCTCTCTCTGTACTTTTTCTCCCATCCAGGGCGTCGGAACGAAATGTTTTTCGTTTCAGTTTTACTTTCGTTCCACCGCGAAAAGTTCCGTTCATTTTCTCTTCCGGAACGACAAAAAATGTTTTTTTTGTAAATAACGTTTTTTATTGTATGCAAAAATTTAAAATTAAAGTAACGATAAAAAATATTGGATCTGTTCCAACAAGTTCTTTCCACGTTTCTAAGAGCAGTGCAACTCACTGCACCACGAATTTTTATACAAATCAGTGGCAACCAGTATCCTTGTAATTATAGTATTTATTTTCTCAATGAATTACGAATTTTTTGAGCAGGCTGAATGCTTTGCGTCAAGGGCAAGAGCATGATCTCAGGAGCACCCCGTCATCAAGTGTACCTCTGATGTGCGAGAGCACTGTTGTGACAAAACAAACTTCCGCGCCGAGAATGCCCTCTCCGCGCTGGCCTGTGTGACAGGCACACGAAAGTCCACTTCAATTCGTTAATATAAACATCTCTGGTTGCCACTGCTTTCGTTTTTAGAAACTCTTCAGCTCATCTTTATTTTGGAATTCCTAGCTGTCCGAGATACGTGCTAGTACTGTCCCTTGAGATTTGAATTATTGCTCACGTTGCATGGCTTGGTTGTTCCGAATTACCAAATTTTCGCGTCAACCGAAAAACGATAAAAAAAGTTTCGGTTTTACTCCGGAACAAAATAATTAATAAAGTTTCGGTTACGTTTTAGTTCCGGTCAAAAATATTGTTTTTTTTTTCATTTTTCGTTTTCGGTTTACGTTCCGTTCGGACACGCTGCTCCCATCATCCTTTCTCTCCTCACACCCTCACATATCTCCTCCTCACTCTCACTTCTCTTTTCCATCACCTTGCTGCACTATGCAATACAAGGTTATGCTCTGCCCTGCCAGCGTGCCCGGATTGCCTGGTAGTTAGGACGCTTGCCTTAGGAATATGGGTACGCGGGTTCGTGTCTCGCCGCAGCAAACTTTTTTTTTCGCCAAGAATTTCTCTTCCTTTTTCTCCTTCCCTTTCTCGATTTCTCTCTCTATAGTCGTTCTCCCGCCCATGAAGTCATTGCATCAATCGCCGGACAAATCGGTGCCCGTCTTCTGGGAGCCAAGCAGAAGCGGAAGAAGAAAAAGTTGATGAAGAAGAAAGCGAAGATTACGTGTGCTTGTTCATGATGATGATCATTTTCTATCCACGACACATGGCCAACCTCAAACTTAGCAGCTGTGATGCGTAGCGGCCTGTCTTACACATCTCCTTGCTGATGGTTCTAACGCGATAGTGTTAAGGAGCTCGTTTCGCAGAAATTGTGATGTCGGTGTCGATGCCGTGGGTTATGAGTGAAAAATCATAATCTCGTCCGTCACTGAAAAATCAAGAAAGAAGCAAATATAATAAATCACAAAATATTCGGTTTGAATGAGAGTCGTACCCAGGCCGCCTGTGTTACAAGCAGGTATTCTACCACAGAGCGACGCTATGGCTTGAAATTGCTGAAAGAAATGCTATATGAATGTCATGTAGTGGACGGAAATAAAATGAATAATAATAAAAAAAAAACATCTGTTCGAGCGCGAATCGAAATGGGCCCGTTTGCGTGGCAAGCAAGTGTTATAGCACAGATCCACGCTAATGCTCCAAATTGCTTCGAAAAAAAAAATACTATGTAAATGTTATGTAGTGGAAGACGAGGTCTCTTTAAGGCATGTAATATTGCGTGGCAGAAGTGTAGAATCGCGCCAAGCGTCCAAACATGTGAATTGTGCGACGAGCGCTTGTTTAAAGGCCCACCATTCACAAAGCGCTAAGACATTATTAATTATCATCAGCTCGAAAAGCACCAACAGACTGAGCAGCTGCGTAGGTTTGCGCGTTGCCTTACGGATACGTGATGGGCACTTCGCTGATTCGCAAAACGAAGAATTATGGCTTATTCGGCACTTAACAGCTGTTCCTGCAGTAGGCATTCTAGGATAGCTTGAAACGGCCAATATTACGACCACAGTCATTTGTTTCCTTACGGTACGGTTGAGGCATGCACCGAGAACAGAATCGAGGCTAGCAGTTTGGAAGACGATGCGCACGAGTCCCGATTACACTATCGCGTCGTGCACTTCAAGGCGCACCTGAAGCGCCGTCAAAGCTTTTTTCTTTGAGAAGAAATATAGACATCCATCTCATAGTTTCGCGGTTGCATCTTCTCCTAGAGAACGAGCTAATCGTAAGCATCAGAAGACAGAAGGTTTGTGTGTGATGGTAGTTCATCGTAATGGAAAAGCGCTGTAGCACTTCGGTACTGACCGTGTGTCTTGTGCATTTCTGGTCCCCGCGTTATTAGTGCGCGGGAGCAATAGCGCACATGGGCAAGAGTATACCATCACGTTGCACTGAGACATTAAAATCAGGACATTATCATGACATTACGTCACACGTTCTTCCTTTTAACGAGTCCCGTATGCCCATATAAGAACAAAAGTTGTCCGCGATGGCGTGTAGTAAACGTCAGCCTCTCCGATGAGAAGCTTCTCATACGGGAGTATAGATCCAAAGAAATGGAACTGTTTAAAGCCTAAACCGACGCTCCTCTGTTTTCAAGGGGCATGCATGCAGGCTTGACCGTTTGCGAAGGAGGTTGAGAACCACTTCAATGCAGACGACCATGATAGTAGCGACATCTACGTTTTAATACTTCGCGTGCGTCCCTTAATATTGCATGAGCGTCCCGCACGAAAAATAATGGCATTAAATGTTTTTCGTATTTTAGACATTGGCGTAACCAAGGGGTAGGACTGGGGTGTTGGGAGTTCCATTTTCTTCCCGAAATTTTGCATCCGTATGCAGCGTATACATCCATGAACATGCATAAAGGTTGTTTCAGCGCCCATCCCCCCTCCCTGAAAAAAATGGTTGTGGCTTAACTCAGGTATGCCTGAGTGTGCGTAGCGAGAGGTACGGTTAATATGATTGTTTAGCTTGGTTCTCTATAGGGTCACGCTTCTCGAGGCGCGCGGCTCGTTCTTCCTCCGTCTCCTCGGCTCGTTGCCTCCTCTCTGACGAGGAAGCCTGGCTTTTTTTCAGTCTCTACGACTCACCTTCTATACCTTCCGACGAATCCCACCAAGCCGCCCCTTCTATATATAAGATGCAACGCCGCCTCCTCCTTTGTTGCAACGCAGTTTCACCGCTCTTCCTCTGACGTCATGTGAGATGGCGCGGCGAGCGGCGCTGCCATCTGCGGTGGTTGCTAGGCAACGGCTCAGCTCGCGGTGCGGCTACCGGCCACAGCGAAACGGCGAGGATACGGCAAATGTAGCAGTCGTTACAAATGTTTCTGCCTATACCATTGATTTGGACAATATTCCTCTATATGTAACGCCACTGGAGTATCCGGGGGGCGAGGATGTGTTGAGGGGGTTCCAGCCCCACATCCTAGAAATTTCAGAGCGCAGCTCATAGGCGCTCATTCCTGCGTGGCGCCGACACTGCTGCCATTGGCGTAACCGATAGAGCGAACGAGGACGAAAGAGAGCGAACGCGGAGTCGGTCGACATCACGAGCCACTGGCCTCTAACCTCGCTTTCCTTCTCCTTCACGCGCGCTGGCCCTTCAGTCGGAGCTCGGGCGCATGCAGGACTGGCGCGTGCACTGCTGCTGGCTTCGCTTGTCGTAACGGGGCTGTCGCCTGCTATGCATGGTGACGCGACGCGACGCCTGCTATGCAGGGTGTTGTGCGTAGTACTCAAGCGTTAGCAGTTTCCGCGGCAATATTTAACGAATGTTACATTGCTACAACTGCGGATAGCGAAAACTTCACAGTTTGCGTTGCTCCAACAAGAAGTTGCGCTTATATTTCGCATTAGGCAGTATCGTAAACATCGGCGATATTTTTTTAAAATTCGCATCTGTATATATACATGCACACATACAACCCCACGCACAAACATATGTAAATAGTGGGTGAACACTCCCTAAAGAAACTCGGACTACTTTCCTGTTAATAATATTGTCACGTGGTCGTGACGTCGACGAAGGCAGAAGTCGGTAGGTCCAAAATGAAACTGTTCATTAGCACGAACTTGTGGCCGGTAAACAGAAAGTCAGATTACAGCAATACACATTGCACCGATAGTGGCGAACAGAGCGTCGGCCGTCGATCAACTGGTCATCCTTGCAACGCGCCGACTTTTATAAATAACGCGTCGAACATTCTAGCCTTATCATTGGTCGTCGCGCAAGCTCTGGAATAATCTTGAGTGTTCGGGTGCTGTGCGGAATGTTAACAGAACAATCTACGACGAACGTGAAGCTTCTCGAACACTCAGGCGCGATCTGCGCCGAGCATTGCTCACGGTCTTTGTCGGTTTAAACCGGGCACATCAAAATAACACACGTGGCAATGCCCGCCTCTGAAAAAGCATCGCCCCGATGCTTAAAACAGAACATGGAACAAAAATGCATGTAACAATAAATAACAACAATAAAGCAAGAAAAAAAAACCTGAGTCCGCAGGTCCCTTAACGCGCATGGAACGGTTTAAGGCGCACCACATGCACGACCTCGGGACGTGCCCGACGTCGCTGAGAGTTCGAGATGCCATCCGGGACATCCTCGTAGTCGAGTGCGCCGAGACGTCGAAGCACCCTATACGGTCCGAAGTATCGTCGCAGAAGTTTTTCACTCAGTCCACGTCGTCGTATCGGTGTCAAGACCCAGACACGGTCACCGGGCTGGTATTCTGCATGTCGTCGTCGAAGGTTGTAGCGATGACTGTCAGTCTTTTGTTGGCACTGGATGCGTAGACGGGCGAGTTGCCGCGCTTCTTCGGCGCGCTGGAGGTACACGGCGACGTCGATGTTTTCCTCATCGGTGACGTTGGGTAACATGGCATCGAGCGTCGTTGCCGGGCTCCTTCCGTAGACCAACTTGTATGGCGTCATCTGCGTCGTTTCTTGGACGGCCGTATTGTATGCGAAGGTCACGTACGGAAGGATTGCATCCCACGTCTTGTGCTCGACGTCGACGAACATGGCCAGCATGTCGGCGATGGTCTTGTTGAGACGCTCGGTGAGGCCATTGGCCTGTGCGTGGTAGGCGGTGGTCCGGCGGTGACTTGTTTGGCTGTACCTTAGGATCGCCTAAGTTAGGTCCGCGGTAAAAGCCGTACCTCTGTCGGTAATGAGGACCTCTGGGGCGCCATGACGCAGGACGATGCCCTCAACGAAGAACTTCGCTACCTCGGCGGCGCTGCCTTTGGGTAGGGCCCTTGTTTCGGCGTAGCGGGTGAGATAGTCGGTAGCTACGACGATCCACTTGTTTCCGACAGCCGACGTCGGGAACGGCCCCAGCAAGTCCATGCCGATTTGCTGGAACCGTCGGCGAGGTGGTTCGATTGGCTGCAAAAGTCCCGCTGGCCTTGTGGGCGGTGTCTTGCGTCGCTGACAGTCCCAGCATGTCCTCACGTAACGGGTGACGTCGGCGGTAAGGCGGGGGCCAGAAGTACTTTTCTTGTATGCTCGTGAGCGTGCGGGAAAAACCGAGGTGGCCAGCCGTCGGGTCGTCGTGCAGGGCTTGCAGAATTTCTGATCGCAGTGCCGAAGGTACAACGATAAGGTAGCTGGCTCGGGCCGGAGAGAAGTTCTTCTTTACGAGGATGTTGTTTTTCAAGAAAAACGGTGCCAATCCTCGTCTGAATACTTTCGCGACAACGATGGTCCTGCCCTCCAGGTATTCCACTAGATACCTCAATTCCGGGTCGGCTCGCTGTCGTTCGGCGAAGTCGTCGGCACTTATGGCTCCCAAGAAGCTGTCATCATCCTGGTCGTCGGGCGGTGGTGGGTCGACGGGGGGCACGAGACAGGCAGTCGGCGTCGGAGTGTTTCCTTCCGGACTTGTACACGACGGTAATGTCGAATTCTTGAAGTCTTAGGCTCCACCGTGCGAGGCGACCTGAAGGGTCCTTCAAGTTAGCTAGCCAACACAAGGCGTGGTGGTCGCTCACAACTTTGAAAGGCCTGCCGTAGAGGTAGGGGCGAAACTTGGATGTTGCCCAGATGATGGCAAGGCACTCCTTTTCCGTTGTAGAATAGTTGGCTTCCGCCTTGGATAGTAACCGGCTAGCATAACTGATGACCCTTTCCAGTCCGTCAGACCTCTGGACAAGCACTGCGCCGAGTCCAACACTGCTTGCGTCGGTGTGTACTTCTGTTCCGGCGTATTCGTCGAAATGCGCAAGTATTGGTGGCGTCTGTAGGCGTCGTTTAAGTTCTTGAAATGCTTCGACTTGCGCAGTTTCCCACTTGAATTCCACGTCGGCTTTCGTGAGGTGAGTAGCGGCTCGGCGATACGTGAAAATTCCTTGACGAAGCGTCTGTAGTAGGCGCACAAGCCAAGAAATCGGTGCACGGCCTTTTTGTCAGTTGGCGGCGGGAAGGCGGCGACAGCAGCTGTTTTTCGCGGGTCCGGGCGAATTCCAGACTTGCTGATAACGTGGCCCAAGAACAAGAGCTCCTCGTACACGAAGCGGCACTTCTCTGGCTTCAGGGTGAGTCCGGAATTCTTGATTGCTTGAAGTACCGCTTCAAGGCGCCGAAGGTGTTCGTCGAAGTTTGAGGCAAACACAACGACGTCGTCCAAGTACACGAGGCACGTCTGCCACTTCAAGCCGGCCAACACCGTATCCTTAACGCGTTGGAAAGTCGCAGGAGCCGAGCAAAGGCCAAAGGGCATGACCTTGAACTCGAACAGGCCATCTGGTGTTATAAAGGCAGTCTTTTCTCGGTCTCTCTCATCGACTTCGATTTGCCAGTAGCCGGTCTTGAGGTCCATCGACGAAAAGTACTTCGCGTTGTGGAGTCGATCCAGGGTGTCGTCTATCCGTGGGAGAGGGTACACGTCTTTCTTTGTAATCTTGTTCAGGCGACGATAATCGACGCAGAAGCGAAGGGTTCCGTCCTTCTTCTTCACTAACACCACGGGTGACGCCCACGGACTTTTGGACGGCTGAATGATGTCGTCGCGTAGCATTTCGTCTACTTGTTTCTCCACGCCCTCGCGTTCTCGCGTCGGCACTCTGTACGGGCTCGGACGGACTGGTCGGGCACTTTCTTCTGTTATGATGCGATGTTTCGCGACTGGGGTCTGTCGAATTCTTGACGACGCCGAGAAGCAGTCCTTGAATTGCAGGAGCAGTGCTTTGAGCTCGTCTTGTTTGGCCTTCGGAAGGCTCGGCTTGACGTCGAATTCTGGTTCGGGACCACGATTCGTCGAAGCAGGTTCGGCAGCATCGAAGAGGGCGAAAGCGTTGCTGGCGGCCACGCATTTGTTGATGTAGGCGACCGTCGTACTAATGTTGAGGTGCCTATATTCGTGGCTGAAGTTTGTCAGCACTACCTTTGCTTTACCGTCACGCAGCTGAGCTATACCTCTTGCGACGCAAATTTGACGGTTCAGGAGTAGGTGCTGATCGCCCTCGATGACGCCTTCAAGGTTCGCGGGTTTTTCGGTACCGACGGAAATAATGACGCTGGAGAGCGCAGGCACAGTCACCTGCTCTTCTATCACATTCAACGCGTGGTTCCCTGGCGTCGCGTCGGGCGGGAGCGCTTTTTCTGAGGTCAGTGTTATCGACTCAGACCTTAGGTCGATGACGGTGCCGTGGTCACTTAGGAAGTCCATTCCAAGTATCACATCCCTGGAGCAGTGTTGTAGGATTACAAAGCTCGCAGGATAAGTCCGGTTATTGATGGTGACTCTCGCCGTGCAGACTCCAATAGACCCTTTAGAAAATTCAGTCCGGTAACATGGGTCGGGAGCTCTGCCGCCATATCTTGTTCACTCGTGCGAGGCGGCGGTGCTACAGGCGGGGCAGCGAGAAGTAGCAACGCACGGCGACAATGTCTCGCGAGAACCTCGAGTGGCTTGCGGACTTGTCGGTTATTCCCGACAGCTTTTCTAAAAGGAGTGCTGACGTCTACTGCGCCAGGCAGAGTGTGTCTGGCCCCTCGAGCCGCACGTCGCAGCGCAGCTACAAGCTGCATTGCGAATCTTACACGGATCTGTGTTCGGTCCGTGTAGCCCGGCTGCCAAAGCGCGGATAGTGACCTTGTATTATTGTTTTTTGCTTCTTTACTGACGCGGTTGTAAATATGTTACCCTGTGTCGTGTGTAATGTGGCATCTCCTGTGCAGTACGGCGCTTTTTCGCATATATGTTTGGCTGCTGTACGAGCAGCGCCGCTCACTGCACGTAACTATACGCGTAGTGTCCCATTCGCACTAGTATGAACATTGTGGCGGCAAAATGCGACGATTTATCGGTTCTTTAACTGATTTAGTGTGCTTATAAGGCCCTACGGTCACCACTTACGCAGGTTGTCAGCTATGCGCGTGGTAGCGGAAGCGCGCTGCGTGCACGCCCTTCATAGCTATTACCTGCACCGGCAATGCTGACCGGTAACAGCGATAGTTGTAGGGCGACAGTGGATTGAGGAAGCGTCGCATCGTAAGCAGTGGTTCGCTCCCAGGGCATATAAAAAAGTGGCAAGAGGCGCTGTGCATACGGCACATCTGGCCAGTGTTTTAGAAAAGTGCACTTACTGTTCCGATGATGAAATGTTGATTGTTTACAAGCCCATCCGAAGAGCGATTTGGTCGAAAAATAAAACGGTCACTTCTGTCCAGCCGTACGTACTTACGTACAGGCCCAGCTATCGAAGAGGTGACGAATAACCGCAAAGCATATCAATCGGTACGAACGCAGTTATCAGCCATACCGCATACCCCATTACGCTAGGTCCAATGTAAGCACGAGCTAGCACATGTTCGTACGTCTGACGGTACGCTCTTGGCGCATTTCAAAAGTAAACACTCACTATTTCAATACGCGAATAGGCTAACGCACGGACGCACGTACAGCCGCCCATTTTTTAACCTGAACACGCGAGCATCGACCGCCGAGTCTGTAAGCGCTTGTTCCGGGCTTCCTGGTGGCCGTTTCCCGGAACAGCCAAGCAGAAGACAGCTGCATAGGACTGTTCATCGCAGGCATGCATGTATTCTCGTTCATTTCGTCGTTGTGCTCCGTTAAACGCCGCTTATTGACTGGGCGGTCGACGCTCGCGCGTTCAGGTTAATAAAAGGGGCGGCCGTACCTTGTTTCCGTGTTCATCTCTGACGCTCCGTTCGCTGCAGAACGGAACACAGCAACACGACAGCATTGCCAAGGCTCGCCCACTGGTCAAATCCGTACACAGAAAACCACGCAAGAGGGATTGCAGCGAGTCAGAACTGCCTGCTGCGATTATCGCGTAATCGTATCAGCTGCGCGCATCGCCGTGGGTGAACAAAACATGGCGGAAAGAACATGTTTTCGGTTTCATTCGACAGTTGGCGCTGAATTTTCTAAAGGGTCTATTGGCGTTATCAGGTGGCCTCCAGCTGTCCGGATTTCGGGTCCACTCCACGCGGTCTTCACTTTCTTCAGCTTGCCGGCGAATGGCCCACTGACGACGGAATAGTTGGCCCCAGTGTCGACGAGAGCGGTGACGTTGTGGCCGTCGATGAGAACGTCGAGGTCGCTAGTACGTCGCCTTGCGTTCCGGTTAGGTCGCGGCGTGGGATCACGGCTGCGTCGATTTGTTGCGCTGCTTCCATGCTGCCTCGTCAGGTCTTCCTCGATCCGCGTCGTTTCGTCAGCACGGCTATGTCTGCTTCGCGTCGTGTTCAGCAGGTTTCGTCGCGGCAGCGTCGTCGGCGTCGGCGGAGGATCTTCGGTAGTTCGACGTACAGCAACCGCACCTCCATCGGTTGCTGCCTTTAGTTTTCCGGGTAAGGGCTCGGAGATCGGCCCCGAGCCGGGCTGGTGTACTGCCAACGAGGCGATGAGGTGTAGCGGCCTGGCGACGGCGAGCGGGAGGGCATTCGGGGTGTCCACTGCGCTCCTGCGAGGTAGTCGGCAATGTCTTGTGGTCGTTCACCCCGCTGTGGACGAGGCGCGTTGACGGCGAAACCGCGTAGCCCCATCTGTCGGTACTGGCAACGGCGGTAGGTGTGGCCGGCCTCGCCGCAGTGGTAGCAGAATGGACGGTGGTCAGGGGCGCGCCAAACGTCGGTCTTCCTCGGAGCGCAGCGCTGACCGGTAGGGGGGCGGTATGGCGTCGGTGGCGGTGGCGGCGGAGCCTGGCGGCGGAACTGCGGTGGTGCAGCGGTGGTGCAGCGTCCTGACGCGGCCTTGGAGGCGCGTTGCGGCAGACTGCAGCGGCGTAGCTCATAGCTTCCGGCTGAGGCTGTGGTGCTTCGGGAATTCCAAGTGATTGCCGAACTTCCTCGAGGACAATGTCGGCGATCGAATCCACTTGGGGATGCGGCGAGGGTAACAGCTTGCGCAGCTCCTCCCGCACGATCGCTCGGATGGTCTCGCGCAGGTCGTTGGTGCTGAGGCCATGAGCTTCGGCGTAGTTCGTTGTTGAAGAGCGGCGGTCGCACTGTCTTGTGCGCATCTCAAGTGCCTTTTCGATTGTCGTGGCCTCAGTAAGGAATTCGTCGACAGTCTTGGGCGGGTTGCGGACAAGTCCCGCAAACAGCTCTTGCTTAACACCTCGCAACAGGAACCGGGGCTTCTTCTCCTCAGCCATGGTGGGGTCGGCGTGCCGGAACAGTCTCGTCATCTCTTCCGTGAAGAGCGCCATGGTTTCATTTGGCAGCTGCATACGTGTTTCCAGCAGAGCTCCGGCTCTCTCCTTGTGGACGACGTTTGTGAAGCTGTCCAGGAATACGGCGCGAAAAAGGTCCCAGGTTGTGAGTGTGGCTTCTCGGTTCTCGAACCATGTCCGAGCGGAATCTTCCAGGGCTAAATAAACGTGGCGCAACTTGTCATCGTTGGTCCAGTTATTGAAAAGGGCGACGTGGTCGAACTTTTCGAGCCAGCTCTCCGGGTCTTCGAGTGATGAGGCCCGGAAGGTGGCTGGCTCCCTGGGCTGATGTAGCCGGATCGGTGTAGAGGCCGCTGGGGCGGTGATCGTTCCGGTCGATGTCGTGGTCTTGGGCTGCCTGGTGGTTTCGGGAAGTAGCCCGTACTCTGGCTGGAGTCCCTTCTGCCTGCGGCTAGTTCGAGGATCGGGGCGTTCTTTGGCGTCGGCTTCTTCGTGGCTTGGGCCCGGGTCAGTGCTCCGTGGGGGGCGTCCGGATCATGAACGAAGCAGCACCTCCACCAGATGTCACGTGGTCGTGACGTCGACGAGGGCAGAAGTCGGTAGGTCCAAAATGAAACTGTTTATTAGCACGAACTTGTGGCCGGTAAACAGAAATTCAGATTACAGCAATAGACACTGCACCGATAGCGGCGAACAGAGCGTCGGCCGTCGATCAACTGATCATCGTTGGAACGCGCCGGCTTTTATAAATCACGCGTCGAACATTCTAGCCTTATCACTGGTCGTTGCGCAAGCTCTGGAATAATCTTGAGTGTTCGGGTGCTGTGCGAAATGTTAACAGAACGATCTACAACGAACGTGAAGCTTCTCGAACACTCAGGCGCGATCTGCGCCGAGCATTGCTCACAGTCTTTGTCGGTTTAAACAGGGCACATCAAAATAACACACGTGGCAATATTGTAAAAAAAGGTATCTACGCTACACAAATCGTCGTGCGAACAAGACGTCTTGTCAAACTTTAAAAAAGCATGGTTGATCCCTCCGTCATAGGAATCGGTATAACACGAAAGTAAAACGTGTCCTCACAGATGTAGTTGAATGTTTACTGTACGTTGATATAAAAGAGCTTGCCCAATGTCTATTGGTGTAGCTGTAGTTGTTAACGGTGAGAGCGGAATCGGAGAAAGTGGTGAGGCAGCCTGAGAAGCGTCACTGATTGGACGCCGAACTTGGGCAAAGATCGCCTACTCGCGGCATGTTAGAGTTATTGAATACCACTGCCCGACTAGAGTGAAACGCAACGTGCGTCGTGTCTTCCCTGTTGGCCCGCTGCAATTTTTCGCGGGCAAGTGTAGCTGAGGGAAAAGCGGATGCTGTGCGCTATAAGTATTCTGTACCGTGTTGTAAGTACTAAGTATTGTGTACCTTGCTGCTCGATGTGTTTCTTTTTTGTTCTTATGTATTTTTCCTATGCACTGTATGTTGCTGCCGTTCTAAGGGGGCTGTCACCTCGTCAAGCTGCTCATGCAGTAGCTTTCTGTGACAGCTCCTATCTTTCTTTCTTTGAAAGACAAATAAACATTGAATTTAATTAAATTGAATAACACGCACCAAGCCAGGCGAAGGAGGCAGGCGTCGCAAACAAGCTCCGTGGTCGCAAAGCGATTTTCCAAAATGGATGGATAGTATGAGCGAGGCCGACGCTAGTGGAGCGAGGCCGACGCTAGTGGCGACGCTAGTGGTCGCCACTTGGCAGTGCGTTAATGCTTTGACAAAACTGCACTTCTATTGTAAACGCGCCGATTGGAACTGACGCGTAAAAACGACGCGTTGAAGAAACTAATCGTGGATGTTACGGTGATGATGCATTACTTGATTTTTGCAAGAGCACTGTGAGTGGACCGTGGTAGATATAAAAGGCGCGTTTGTAAAGCCTACAGAGTGTGTGACCGTGGCACAGTGGACAGCGTGCCCGGCATCTGTTGTAGCCGACCAAGAGGTCGTGAGTTCGCTTCCCGTTGACCGAACGTTTTTACTTTGTCTTGTGATCGTGTGTATTTTTCGACGTCATTACGGAAATACGTCACTGAGGTCTTGGTGTACCCCGGCATAAAACACTTTCTTGTTAAAAGAGCAATGATATGACTAAAAGACAGTAGAGAACCTGCCGTAGGCCTATTTTCGCTGAAGTGCATCATTGTATTCTTAAAGTTTTGTTGAGGCTGTGTACAGCAACTGTTGATGTCACCCATACTATTTGTTTACGAGAGTTTCTTGCATTCTGCAGAAGGAGAAAAGCCCACACATGTCTACTACACCTTGGATCATTGGTATCCAGATGAGAAATGTTTTATTCTCACACGAAACATTAACGGTATGTATATAAAGCTTGGCTTCCCTTTCTGCAGAGGTCAGCCGTAGACAAGGGTGGGAGGACAGTATTTAGTTAGATGTTCAGTTTTTCCGAGGGATTGCACATCCATGTTGATATAGCACAAAACTTTATATTACATAAACTTTGTGTTTGTGTCTGGTTTTGAGCAAGACATAGGCGTACATGCGCTATTACGGCACTCGCTGTTCCAGCAGGTAAGTCGTCAGCTTGCATTTATGTGAGTAAGTGGTAATATACTTGCAGTGAAAACACGAGTTTACATTTTGGCAGTTAAGTGTTGGAAGGGGAAAAGCACGTATCACTTGCAGTTACATTGTACAACCAACAAGTAGACTGATGTAGGTTTTGGTATGAACGACGAAATTATTGCGCACTTGACGACCGCTCTGCTATGTGCCACAACACGAACACACTTATATGTCGCGAATTCACGGCACAGAACCAGGAGAGTATCCGCAACAACTTTAAAGGCAGGCTGATCAGCAATTAAGTGGTGGACATTTATTACTGACGAACGGTAACGAGGTGCCTACCTTTGAAAATACTTTGCTGATATGCGAATCAGTTCAGCAGGCTGAATATGCGCTGCTATACTTTCTTACAAAAATCAGGAAACCGTTCATGCATATGTGTAGAATACATCCGCCTTGGTGTTTATTATTTTCATTTTTGTTACATTAAAAGACTGATAAGTTATTTACCTGTATTTGACTCACACCTTAGCAGAACGAGACACTCATATAGTACCGGCTGGTCTACTCCTTGTCTGGTGACTGCGTGAGCGAAACTTGTTAAAAAGTACGTGTGCCGCCACAGCGATTATCCGAATTTCTGGACACACTAAAGTTAGCTACTGTTTTCAAATAGTTTCAAACCCGCCCTCTTGCTCAAGAAAAAAAATATGGCATGCGGCAAAAACAAATTAAACCTATAGCTTTTTTCTGGAGTGCCACTGACAGGTGAAGAGCCGAGAAATGGCATATGTAAAGCGCCGCTTCACAGTGATTTAGAGAGTGATCTTGTCATCCACATTTCCATAACTAACGGCACCCCTTCGCTGCCCGTTTCATCGGTGCTTCATGTACACCTCTGCTATCACACCGTGCTATGGCTATCTTCCAAACTAAACCAATATGGTGAGCAGCGCGCTCGCTATATTATGTTAGGCACGTGGTGTAGTTCATCGTAGAGGAACGCTTTTCAGTATATGGTTGCAAAAATCACCGATGATTTCATACTTCGCTTGATCTTACCTTCAGTGAGTTCAGTTGGTGAACAATTTAAGTGAATTCCTTGTGTTTCAGGCCACTACGCATGTGAACTCCACTTGTGGCACGATAATCGGAAAGGTAGCCATAAAAAGTGTGATGAAAGATACAAATACATCTGCCAGGAAGGACCAACAGTTTTCTCAGAAGATAAGTGCATGTAGAGGAAAAGAAAGAAATGAGAGCGCTGTATTCAGTTCTTATCTACTAGGCGGCAAGAAATTCACGCTTCTCAGTGTTCTGATAAATAAAAGAATTAAAGTATTTTTGCAATGCACTCCAAGATACCCCATGTAGCTCAGCTCACTTGTGGCCTGCACGTTCACATTATCAACATGCTTCATTAAAAATGTATGTAATTGCACGCAACGTGAAAGCTGAAGGAAGTTCGGGCAAGTGATTCGCCTGCCTTTCAGGGACGCTTGCGTACACGAGCAAGCGTGCGCTGGCGTCCAACCGTGCAGCCTGTTGGGCGCATGGCGGGAAAGGAAAACTTCCTGTTTCCACCCTTTTGCTCTACACACGGGTACACGGGTATGCTCAGCTTGAACCCCTGCCTCCTCCTTTCCTTTCTCCTCACCCTCACACCCAGCACCCCGACCAGCGTGTCGCAAGAGGATTGTTCCCTTCTCGAATTCGTGGTCGGGGATTGCCTCGTCGTGACATAGCCCTGTTATATAAGTTAAGAGTTGGTGCTGTATCAGTGCGCGAACGATTATATCGTCAAGGGCGTGCGAACAGTCCCTTATGTTCGTCGTGTCGCTCCTGCGACACACTAGAACACATAATTTTAGAGTGTCCAACATTCGTTGCGCAGCGAGCACTGCTCACGAAGGAATATGGCCTTATTGGACTTAGGTGCAGGACACTTGACGATTGCCTGTTCCCGGGTGGATGTGCTACTAGGCGGGACCAGGCCCATCGAGCCCTACTAACTTTCCTAAAGAAAACCGATTTGGCCTCGCGCTTATAGACATTATTCCATGTGACTACTTATTTGTTTACTTAAAAAACTTTGAGCGCAAATAAACGACGTAGGACCAAGAAAGAGAAACACACACCACAAGCGCTCACTCGCAATTTGTGTTTACGTCTGTGTTATTTGTTTTGTTTGTTTGTTTTTCTCTTTCCTCTTCTCTCTCTCTCCTTTTCTTCCCTCATTTCTTCCTTTCCTCTGTCTTTCCCCTTCCCGAAGGAGCAGGCAGGCGTTGTGCCCCCTCTAGGTGGCAGTTGTCAGCCGTTCCCTCCCTATTTCCTCTGTGTCTTCGTGTTTTTTTATGTATGCAAACCAAATAATAATCACACCTCTCCTCTTCACCCTCAGTTCCCCTTCCCACCGCTTGCTGTTCTGTGCTATACACACCTATGCTATGGTCGAGCTTCCCCCCTCTTCACGTAATTCACCGTCACTTCCATTTCCACCGCCTTGCCATATATTCTATACATGTCCTCCCCACCCTTACTTCCCTTTCTCATCCCGTTGTTATACTGTTCTATGCATTTGTCCTCACTCTCACTTCCCTTACCCACCCCTTGGTATACTCTAGAATAGACGGCTATGCTGTGCCCTGCAATCCTCCTCACACTCACCCTCACCCCTTTCATCCTCATCCTCACTTATCTTTCCTACTCCCTTGCTATACCATACTATACACGACTTTGTCATGCTCTAACCTCTCCTCGTCCTTTCCCTGCTACACATCGTCAATTCCCACTCCCACCTTTAACTTACTTAATCACATATGGCTAAGCTATACACTGCTGAGTGCGCTTTGCTTTACCTCGTCCCCTCCTCATTTTCACCCTTTTCACTCTCATCACCGTTCCTCCCCGTCACTTCACTTTCCCGCCCCAATGATATATTTAATGTACTATCGGCGTCAAATGAAACCAGAACAGCGGCAAGCATTAGCAATTGTATAGTGCACGCCATCCACTTATCATCATGGACAGGCGTGCATATACACAGTGCTGCCAAACCGTATGCGCGCATCTGTCAGTGGTGGTGACTGGAGGGCACTATTTTGCGAATGCTTGCCTCTGTTCGGATTTCCTTTGACGCCGATATTATGTGCCTGTGCTATACATGATTTTGCTGCGTGAGGCCATACATGACTATGTTATACTTCACTTTTTGTCTTCCTTTTTTTCCCTTCACCTCACCTTCCCCTTACTCCTCCTCTTCCTCACTTGCCTTTACCGCCCTCTTGCCACATTATACTATGCATGGCTATGCTCTACATGCCCACGCTATACACCATTGGGCCTGCGTGACCCCAAGCGACGACACGAGATGACAGCGTACGACAACAGGATACAACAGCGCGGGACCCTGAAGTGCTCCATCCCTAAAATGAAAGCCTGTTTCACGCCTGTGTAATCTGAGTAAACAGCGGAGATAGCAAGCAAGCGCCACCACCTGCCTAACGCATACTTAGTTCTTTGGTCTTCCTTCAGCTTATTCTTCATGCTCTTCTTTCTTCTTTCTTTCATCTTCCTGTCTTTTCTTACCTCTTTCAATATTGCCCTCTTTCTTCCTTTCCACGTACAAACCCTCAAATCAGCCCCACACCCTCACTTCTCTTTCGCATCTCTTGCTACGCTATACTGTACAGTGGCGCTCCATGTGAGCTGCAACACGGTGGTCATGGTTGAAGGGGCCCCAACCCGACACTGTAACTCCGACAAACGTGAAATTGGTTTTGAAAAACTAGTATTTGATGCAGTGTTGACGTCACTAACTGTTTTCCATGTCGTGCCACCGCGTAGTGTTGGCACCTCTTTAACCACGGGCAGCATGTTGCAACTCACATTGGGCGCGACTGTACACGATTCTGCTATGGTTTGTCCTCTCACCTGTTCTTCTTTCTCAAACTCACCCTTAGATCAGTCCTCCTCACCCTCGCTTCCCTTTCCCACCCCTCTTACTAATTTAAATTGTACAAGGCTCTGCCATGCTTTACCATCTGCCCTACTTCTCTTCCTCTCCCCCCCTTATTATACTATATACTATCAATGGCTTTGCTATGCTTGAAGCTGCTTGGAACATACCCGCTAACCCGCTTTTCACTCGCCCGTCCTTCTTTCATCCATCATAACGCTCACGTCCCTCCCCCCCTTGCTATGTTACACTGTGCGTGGCTATGCTATTGCTAGGAGCTACTGGGCACATACCCTCATTCGGTGACTGGTCACGCAAACCGGCGGAACCAAAAGATTAAACAACTCCGATGTTAAAAGGACGTTAATAGAAGTCAAGTCATCGAGCTTTGTTGTGGCTGGTCTTGCGTGGAGGCGGTGTGGTAAATATTAAAGGTGGCATCCAATGAAAAGTTACTGACA